>VUQK01001809.1:3702-39708 GCA_015106715.1 Bujurquina vittata
TTAACAGTAAAAAAGAGCATATAAGTAATGAATAAGAAATGCGGTAGCGGAGAGAGACAGCCAATCAGGATGCAGAACACAATGCGCGTTCATACGCTGTAAAAAAAAAAAAAAAAAAAAGAAAAAAAAAAAAACGCGTTCAAACGCAGAAAAAAAAAAAAAAAAAAGCATTAAAAACCGCCCTAAAAAAATCTGCGAAACAGCGAGGCCACGAAAGGTAAAGCGCATTATAGCAAGGGTTCTCTGTATTTCAACCACAACAATTGTGGTGCACATCGTCTTCCTTTTCACTGTCCAAGTAGGTTTCTAAACCTTTTTGGGATTTCTTTTCTCTTTCACTGATGTTGCAGAAAACCTTCAGTTGTCATAAAACACTCTGGACTGGATGAATCTGGGGACTCGAATGCAAGTGAGGACTTGGATATACCAGTTAATGCAAATGGTCACCTTGATATGACTAGATTGCCTAAAGGTAGGTCCTAACGTGGTTCACTTCAGAGACACTGCTGCTTTAATGCTAAATGTAATTACCCCTCATAACATTTTCTCCACAAAATTGAGATTAAATAGGTTTTAAGTTTGTCCCTGGCCCTGATTTTCTAATTTTATATTTAATAATGATGGAACTGTATTATTATGTTTTGTTTGCACAGGCACTGCGGTGGTCAGGCCTGAACCAGTTGACAGCAGTAGAGATGATTTCAGAGGTCCAGAGTTTCGCAGCCGGAAATCAAGAGCACTGCGGAAAGAATTGTCAAGAAGGCGTGGAGGTCAGTCAGTACTGCCATGAAACTGCTCACAACCTAATGCTCTTCTCCAGCATTTAATTAGTATAAATAATTAAATCTGCAGTGTGTGAAAAAAAGAAGGCGCTCAACAGGGTTCCTTTCCAACTGCTTAGACTGAAAGGCACTGGTATTTAAAGTAATAAATATGAGGAAAATCACTTTACTTAGTATCTAAATATTCATTATTTTGCAAGACAGCCTTCTGACACAGAGTTCAGTACCTCACTTTTATTCTGCACTGCCTATCTATAAGTTCATATATTCTAGTGAGGAGTCTCACTCTTGTACATATTACCAGGAAAATGTGGTGGATGTAAGTAAAATGCAACAAGGAAAGCAGTCCAGTAGCCCATTCTTTATAACCACATAATTGCTAATAATGGAGTTGTTGTTTCCCAGGAGTTGAACACATTGGAATCGTGAGTTGCACTGCGTGTGGCCGACAAGTTAACCACTTCCGGAGAGATTCCTTATATCGGCATCCAGTGCTGAAAGTCTTAATTTGTAAGGTAAGTCTGCTTATTGATATTCCAGAAAAAAATTGTTAGATAATAATTAGAGCAGTACAGTCAGTAGGCCTGGGAAAGAATATGTAATTCAATGCTGTTAAATACAAAAATTACATCATTTGGACCTCTTGTTAATTGTTGATTATGAACAAAGTGATCATCAGCAGCATCAAGCCTCTTCAGGTCTTAAGGAAGAACCCCAGTCCTAACTCATAATTTGTTACTTGGTGTGGCTGAGTGGGTTACTTCTTATGATAAATACCAATATAATATAACTAAAAATATTCTCATGCAGAATATTAAGCTAGTGATTTTCTTTGTTCTCTGCAAAATATTATGAAGTGTAAGGAGTTGTGCTTGTCTCATTTTGATGCCTCAATAGCAAAACGAAAAAAAAAATTTAAAAGATGCATTACAAAACCTGACCTCAATGATAGAAATATCAATTAACATAGTTATATTTTTCACCTTTTTGTGTTCATATGTTTGTCATAGCTGTTTTTAATTAAATATTTTGTTTTGACAGTCTTGCTACAACTATTACTCAAGCGATGACATCAGCAAGGATTGTGACGGGATGGATGAGCAGTGCAGGCAAGATTTGAAGCATTCAAATCATTTAATTACAATATTAACGTTTGCATTAACTCACTTTTACCAGCTATATGTCTCCCCCCCCTTCCTCGTGCAGGTGGTGTGCTGAAGGAGGCAACTTGATCTGCTGTGATTACTGTAGCAATGCTTTTTGCAAAAAGTGCATTCTAAGAAATTTGGGAAGGAAAGAGCTGTCAGGCATCTTGGAGAGCAAATGGTACTGCTATGTCTGTAGCCCAGAACCCCTTTTTGATCTGGTCATGGCTTGTGACACTGTTCTTGAGAGCATGGAACGTTTGTGGCAACAGCAGCGCAAGAGGAATCGGGTTGATCCGGGGAAGTCGGAGCTTTTCCACATACTGCCACATTCGCCACAAAACATTTCTCTGGATAAATGGGATCACACTGGTATGGATGGTAATGTGGTGTTCAACTACAGCATGCTGCAGATTTCCAAGGATATTACCAAAAAGGCCAAACATTTAGTGGACTCAACAAACAGTTTAAACCAAACTTTTGTCAATTTCATTCATTCTGTGACACAAAACAAACAAACCCCTGGTGTTCGCACTCAGTACTTGAACTCCATTTTAGAAGTAGTCAAAGGCTTGAGAAAATCTCTGGCAGCACTGGAGGATAGCCTTAAGGAAGAATTCAGTGATTTGGATGTGTCGAGCAGTTGGGAAAAACTCCTTAGTGATGATTTTGTTGGCCTTGTAACAGAAACAGACTTGGAGCTAGATATCTCTGATGAAAGATGCTTGAGTGGCTTGCAGAAATTGGCATCTGAACATTTAGAAGATAATGATTCTGACTCTAAGGGCTTTGCAGATGGGAGTCTACGAGACCGCCCTGGAAAGGTCATGGATTTAGGTTCTCATGATGCCAGACAGAGAGCACAAAAGATTGGCCCGAAATCTCCTGAAACCGGGGTTGACATGACTAAAAAACTAGTAGTACAACTTACACCTGTAGCTATGGAGGAGGAGCCATCCTCTGTGCCCCCCAAAACTGAGGAAGGCCTCCACAAGAAAGATAAGAAATCAAAGGAAAAACATGTATCAGAAGATGAAGAAACCGGCAAGTTGAGCAATGACAATTCCAGTACTTCTCTGTACCTAGAAGATGAACAGGGCAAAAGACGGTCTCCTCGGGTGAAGACTACCCCTTTGCGGCGACCAAGTGATGTGAAAACCAAAACATTTCTCTCAGCAGGAGACAGTGACAGTGACTCTGACACTGAGGAGACCCCCAACACAGTGCCTGCTAAAAATACTGAAGAACAAAGTCTGAGCAACGCAAGAGATGACTCTGATTCGGATGAAGTCCCTGCTGCTCTCCTTGAGCGTGCAGCAATGACACAAAGCTCAGATGAATCCCAGAGTGATGAGGATGGTGGTAAAACATCACCAAATAAAGTGGCAAAGCAATGTCTCTTTTGGCTTAATAAGAATACCCCAATCTCACCAAAGAAGATCAGGCGAAAACGAAAGATATTGGACCACACCCCTAAGACGGACTCAAGTAACAGAAAAGTCAGTGCTCGACGGGAGCGTGGCACAGATTCCTCTAGCGATGATCAAGATTCACAAAAGAAAATACAACACTTAAATACACTGAGGTCAATAGGGAAGCCTCACCTTGTCAAAAGAGAAGAGGAAGGAGTGTCTAGAAAGCGGAGAAGGATTCAGGCTGGGGAGATAAAGACTAAATCTCAGCAGGAAGCAATGGAGTCATTGTCATCATCAAGTGAAAACGAACATTACGTTGAGTCTGGGAGTGATGGAAGTGATCAGAAGATGAAGCCAATCACAGATGATGTGGCCTTACTAGGAGCAGCTGCATTCCACCAATCATCAGGTGAGTCTTACACGTATTTAGATCTACAGTATTACAGCATTGTGCAAAAGTCTTGAACCACCTTCCATTTCTTTATATTTTGCTTCCAAGGAGCCAGACTTGCTTTTAATTTTTAAAGTGATCTTGAGCAGTAGTTCTCCAGGCTTTCCAAAGGTCTTTCAAAGTTTTTCCTCGGACATTGGCTGCTTTTTACATTTATTTTCAGTCCAGTCTTTAATCTGACCATTTTCAGAAGAATGTTTTTAAGCCACTTAACACTGACCTATGAATCGTTCAAGCATAAAAAAAAAGGTACCTAACCCAAGGGATGATCTGTCTACACATAACCGATAACTTGGCAAAGAACCACTTTGAAATATCTTTAGGCACTTTGTTGGTAACAGCCTGTGGCAAAACACATCATTTGTTCCCATTTGTTTTAGCTAAATCTGCGAAAAATGCCAATGATAACATAATTTGATAGATATAAAATTTTATTTTTACAGCAATAAGGTGATTCTCAAAGAGTTATTAGCCATACACTTGGCATGGTATGCAATGTGTCCTTAAAACATTTGAGGAAACCTGTGAAACGGAGGACAAAAGAAGAAGTGGCAGGCCTAAGATGCTATCTACAGCAGATGAACAGTACCTGAAAGTTATGTCCTTAGAAAATGGGAATGTCCCTAGAAAATGGGGGAAAAAACAAAACAGTGAAGACAGGATCTGGCCCATTGATCCATTACTGAAACCTCATCAGAAATGGTTTCAGTGAAAGGGTGACTGCCAAGAAGGAAGGAAAATGCAGAGAAAAGGCCATCTTTAACACATGTTGGAGGCTCTATCATGGTTTGGGGCTATATTTCCACCAGTTGTGTTGGGTATCTTGTCAAAATTGATGGAATTATGAATGCTATATGAATACTATACAACTATACCCCCTGAAAAGCATCACATTGGTGACAGCTTAATTTTTCAGTATGACAGTGATCCCAAACACACTGCCAATTGAGTAAATTCATACCTGACCTGCATAGAAAACGCACAATTAGAACACTATCAGTCATGGATTGGCCTCCCCAGAGCTCAGACCTCAGTATAATTAAAAGATTGTAGGATCATCTTGATAAAGAATGTTTAAAAAATTTTAAAAAAGGCAGCCACCATCCAAAGAAGAGCTTTGAATGTCCTTCAAGAAGCCTGGAAAACTATTCCCGAAGACTGCTTCAAGAAAATACAAGAGAGTTGCCTAAGAGAGTTCAGACTGAGTTAAAGAATAATGATGATCATACTAAATATTGACTTTCAAGCTCATTAGAATTGAGCAAACTGTTTTTTCCCTTTTTAGACTGTATTCCCGTGCATGTTTCAATTAATTGCTGGACCTGTTTCCCAGCAACATGTAAGATTTTTCAACAGTACTGTATGCCGTTAGTGGTTTGTCATAAATCACTAATGATTACATGCTATTTTTTTTCCCATTCATTATTAGCCTGAAATATATAATTTTTAAACGGCCAAGAAAGAAGTGCCTTGAAATAAATAAATATATATTTCCTCTTTTCATGTTGTTATAATTCGTCATACATTAAACACATTTTTTTGCAATGTATGTTATTTCTCTGTTAAAACGAAAGGGTACTTAATTTTAAAGTTCGTGTTTCTAAATGTTTGCTCTTGTAGGAGATGAGGAGCAGTCTGGGCCCTCATGGGCAGCAGAAGATGACGATGATCCAGAAAATAGGTACGGTTCAAAAAGCCCGGATGTCAACTTTGTAAAACAGGTTAGGTGCGAAAGAAAGGCTGCAACCTCAAATCCTGACGTCTGTGCAAAACCTAGCAAGCCCCGTGTCATTAGTACTCGGTTACGGCCAACTCAAACACGACCAAAACGTAGCTGCAGTAGGGCCCCGGCAATCAAATACACATTTTAGAGGTGAAATAGGACACAGGCTCTGTTGTCGATAAGCAACATAATGTGCTTTTCTCTTTTTTTGTTTAGTACATTTATAAATGTTAGAGCATTTTATTATTTCTTATACAGTTACTGGATTCCCTCCATGGGACACTTGGCTGATATTAAATGAGACCCACTTAAAGAGGTCAAAGTATAAATTTGAATGATGAAGTGTGTTTTGCCTTACAGTTCAGTACAAACCTGAGTAACATGAGTACAGGTGTGGTTTCAGTGAGAGGATACATTTAAAAAAAAAAAAAAAGTGTTGAGCTTCAATGTACTGTTTATTCTGTCTTTACAAAATACACAAACATGACATTGAGTGGCACTGTTACATAAATGGAGTACTGTTATTTTACAGGTGAAGTATAAAGTTTGAAACATGCCAGCGACATTATCTGCACATATTTTCACTTTAAAAAACAAAATAATTTGTCTTCTGTTTTTATAAGTTGTGGAGATCAGTGTTTTGTTTTTAACAAACAGGGGGCAGGGCTCACAAAGTTGCAAAATGTGTTTAAAAATTTTATGCTTCACCTTTTTGAATTCCTCAGCTGTGAGCCTTAATGGTCACAGTTGTGGTGACAGTTGAATTTTGGTTATGGGGTGTTAAAAGGTTGGTTTTTGAATAAACTCACCCAATTTACCTGGCTCTGTACATGCGTTCAGGTTTCTTTTATTCAGCTTTTGAATAATTTTAGCCTCAAAGATTTTTATTTTTTTTGCATGGACTGCCTTTTTGTAATGTACCTACAGTACTGGACCTGAACATCATAACTTTAGGGCTGCATTTTCACATGCAAGTGGGCCTTAATTTGATATCACAGAGCTGACGTATTATAGGTGCTGTAAAACTCCAGATTTGTCACATGGCTCTTACAGTCCAGCAAAAAAAAATGCTAACCTTTCTAAGTTTAACAGTTCTCAAAACACCCATAGCCTCCCACAGTCCTCAGCTCAAAACAATGTCAACATCTGAGGATATACCCCACCCCCTCTTGCTGTTGGGTTTTATGCAAATTGTGGTAAGCAACAAAATTAACCACAAGCTGCAGCAGATGTGATTTGTGTTCTTTTTTTTTTTTGTTTGTTTGTTTTGGGTTTTTTGCATTGACGCGTTTCAAAGCTCCGGTAAAATAAAATTTAATTTGATCTAACACCTCTATAACTTGGTTGCAACGAGTTTCTTACTTAATCTCTCAAAAAAGTTGAAGTCCTGCTGGGCCACTGACACCCACAATCGCACCTAATGCACTTTGGAGCAGGCTTTTTTTGGCAGATTGACACTCACTAAATACCTTGAGTGCTCCTTCCATTGAGTTAAGATGTAGCATGTTGACATGTATGTATTATTTGCTTCACAGATTGTCAGGAGTCTTAGATAAAAGCTATAAATCTGGTCAAGTGTGCTCTTGAGCTGTGAAAACCTGCTATTGCAAATATACACTAGGTCTAGTAGGGATTAGAGTGCTGAGTTAGAGAAATTAACTACTTTTAGTATTATTTTGGTTTTCTGACTGAGATTCTCTGACATTTCACACTAACTTTCCACTGCTTTACCTCTTAACATTTTCTGAGCTTTCTTACGCCACTCCTATGCAATGGAAGTGAATGAATTTTGATTACTTTGTTCTAGACTGAGGCCAGAATAATAGCACAGTATTTCTGCAAGAATATTGACTTTGCCATAAAATAATAAGTTGCAAAACACTGAAGATCTGCCATCATGTGAAATCAGAAATTACTTTTGTTCTTTCTTTTTGTTTCCCTAATTTAACACTTCACATCTAAATTTATTCATTTGGCCGACTCTTGTCCAAAGCAATGGACATGCTGTACAGTGTTTATTAGAGACACACCTGTGCTTTTTCTAATGTTTTGCCCCACTTTCTATACACAGACTATACATTACTGCTGACCATTAAATGTAGTAATTGAAACTTGCAGCCACTTAAAGCCTGCTTAACAGGTGACCCAGCTGTTTTTTTTTCTGAAGTAAAGCAGATGAAAACAATTGGTGTCCTTTTCCCCTATATCTGAAATGAGAGTGGGCTGTGAAACCGTTAGAATGCAAAAAAGCGACTCCGTTTATGCATATAATGATGTGACCTGTTTGTTTCTCGTGTTTTTTTTTTCAGGGCGGATTTTCTGACAGCACAGCAGTGAATGCAGTGCTGTTAGGCGACAGCCACTTAAATCTGGGATATTGTAGCCTCCTATCAACATGAATAGCAATGCGTGAAGTCTGTGTGTAGCTGTAGTGGTAGTGCAACTTTATCTTTAGGAAAATGGTCAGCAGAAATGTAAAGTTTGCATTGTTTGTGGTTACTGGGCTAAAACATAGCATGTGGCTGTGTGTTCGTTTTTATTTCAGTGTTTCTGCTCTTTCTTCTGCGCCTTTTTTCTGAGATGAAACGTATGAAATGAGATTCAAGGCTTTCATCTGTTCCTTCTGCTGTCGTCTATTTCTGTACTGTAATACATCTTTCACAATAAGTCCTCATCTGGCATTGTATTTAGTGTCAGTGTAAACAGCAGCTATCCGATGTCCACTGACCTGGATTATAGCCTACTTGAAATCAGGATCAAGCCTGTGTAAGAAATGGCTGAGTTGGGATACAGTAGACTAACCCGAGCCAGACACGTCTCATGTAAAGTGTTAGGTCCATGTAGATGGAGTTTAAAGGGTTATTTATTCTACATATTCTTGTTCAAAACACCACGTGGTATTAAAACAATCTTTACATTTTTTTCTTCTACCAGTATTTTTTTTAACATGAAGTTTACCACAGTTTGAATATTGTTATTTTTAAGATCTAATATCCCACTGAGGTTTAAAAAAAGTTAATGTTTCCTTCCAAATAAATATTTATGTACAGTAATTTGGTGTTTATGTGTTCCACCTGTATTTTGTTCCCCTTTTTAAGAAAACTAGTAGAATGATCATGTTGCCTTTTGGTCAGCTCAAAAGATTGTTGGTCTTCAAATCTGAGCTGTCACAATTTAAGGAATCAATGGAATACATGAACTTAATGTAATGTCTCAAGCAAGCAAAAATAAAAAAGAAAGTGTTCCCCATTTCCCAATGGTGAACAAACTGTCAAGAGGCGAATGTTTTTGGTTTTATCTGTGAAGAATACTTGTTTGACGTAATAAATTCTTAATCTTAAAAATGTCTCTGCGTCATTTCTGTTTTGCTTCTTATACTAATATTTTGAATATGTCTTTCAGTGTTGTGGCAGCTCTCTTTATTTGGTCTGTGAAGCAACTACGAGAGCTCATCAGTTTAAGATTTAATGTGGATAGACGAGGATTGACTCATTTAATATAGTTTATTTTTCCTCACCAGCGTGAGGACCATTGGTACCTGACCACTCAAATGATTATTTGTGTAATATAGTCTAAATGTTACCATGTTTTATTGAAATGTTGCTCTAAAATGTAGCAGCATCCAGCTGAAGACATGAAACTGATCATGAAATGAACTTCAGGTGCCTTTTCCTTTTCTTTTACTTTTAAAAGAATCGCTAAGAAATTGCTATTGGCCCAAATTAAATCCAACTACTCTTCGGGTGACGATATCCCTTCAGATGAAGAATCACAGGAGGATGAATCTGATTCAGTGAGTGATGAGATGAAACGAGGCAATGAGGACAATGGAACAGATGACGATGGTAAGTTTTTCTTCGTAGTATGACAAGCTTAGTTTTAATCTTGTCAAGTTCTTTATAAATACAAGCATTATTATCCAATTTTTATGTAATAAACATTTGAATTTTATGTGTACATAGAAACTACATTTGCAAAGATTCTCCATTGGCAGGGAGTTTTCATGTTACTATGGGTTGTTTAAAGGCCTAAATAATGATAGAGTATATCTGATGCAGGAGAAGATTTTACCTCGGACTCCTCTGACACCACATCAGATGGCCCAATCTCCAGGCACCACCTTCTCCGCCACAAACTTACCTTAGATGAGGAAACCTCACAAGACAAATCTGTGCCAAAGTGTGAAAAGGGAAAACCGGAGCAGAAAAGAGGTGCCAGTAAAGGTCATCAGAACTGTAAGTATAACTGGCATTAGGACGTGATCCATTTTAACGCAGGATGTGAGCCTTGTCTGACTTGAATTTCTGTGAAGCTGATAGTGAAAATGAGGCTGACGGTAGTGAGACGAATGAAGATGCTGGGATGAGTGAGGGACTGAGTGAGTCGGGTGAGGAGGCTGATGAAGATTGGTTTGAAAGGTACGTTTATTTCAGCATCAACTGCTAACATTCAATTGTTTCATTTATACTGTGCTGATGCACATTTACACTGTAAAGACCTTACAGTAATATAGAGAGAAACACAAAGATTATATTTGAGCAATCACATCAATACTTTTACTGGATACCCTGATTGTTACAGACTGGCAGTTTTACTTAAACCAGGTCTGAAATAAGTCAAATTTCTGATGCTGTCTTCTTTTTAGCTCCAGAGCAAACACAAAGGGGATGGATGAGCTTCATAGTTGTGAAGGGAAGAAGCAAGTGCCTTGCATTTTGTTATCTGACTCTAGCAGTGAAAAGGTATCAAATTATCCAATATCTGTTTATGAATTTATGTGTTCATTCTTCTTATCTGGCCCTGCAGATGTCTGGTACCATAAACCTTGCCTCTCTCAGAAATCTTATGCGGGATTGACGTATTGATTTTTTTTGATTGTTGTTTGAGCAGAGTGATCAAGAGGATGCATCTGAGGAGACCAGCAAAAGTAAAGGCGCCCCAAAACGACGCAAAAAGATTCGCAAAATCATTGAAGATGCAAACCTTTGTGCTGAGTCCCAGGAAGCCTTGCGAGAGGAGGAGGAGAGATGCAGACGCTTGGCAAATAGGGATCAACAGATGGAAGATAGGAGAGAGGTACTGCAAACAGGCCACTAAACCTTATTAATGCAATGACAATCAGTGTTTATAGCAGGAATTGCTGATAAGAGGCCTTGTGTCTGTAGATAAATTACAGTAAGCACAGTGCATCCAAAGTTTTGTTAATGACAGTGAAACGTTTCTGGAAATATTTGTTTGTTTCCTAGATAATTGTAATAGAGGATGAGCTGTCTCAAGTGACATGTCCTATTACAACCAAGCTGGTCCTGGATCAGGATGAGGAGACCAAGAAGCCTCTTGTTCAGGTGCACAGGAACCTGGTGACAAGACTGAAGCCTCATCAGGTGGACGGTTAGTTTGTGTCTAGTTTCCACGCACAATCTGAAGGATGTGGCTTTACTATTATTCACTTTACAGGCCTGTTGATAGTTAATATTACATAATATATTTTTAGTCATTCAGACATTATGTTTGACAGCTTCAGAACGGCTTCAATCCATAAATCTACAAAAGCTCTTGTGTAATATGAGTTTGTTGTGTATATAGGTTTTCAAAACTTAATAAAACCATGTCATTCCCCAAACAGGTGTCCAGTTTATTTGGGATAGTTGTTGTGAGTCTGTGAAGAAGGCCAACTCTTCTCCGGGATCAGGCTGTATACTGGCGCACTGCATGGGCCTAGGAAAGACTCTGCAGGTGGTTTGGCATCATCTTACTGAAATAAGCAATAGCTTCCCTGAAAATGATTTGATGTGGATGCAAATGAAACCTGTATATGTTGTTCAGCATTAATGGTGATTTCATAGATGTGTAAGGTACCCATGCTTTGTGCACTGTTGCACCTTTATACCTACACAGATACTGATTTGGGAACTGTGTGTGGTCGACAAGCTCCTCTTTAGCCTAATGGCTCCAGAGTCCTTGATTTCCAGAAAAGAAATTCAAATTTTGATCCAATTGTAGTCATATTACAGAAAAGTTTTTCACTTCTCATTCTCTTTCATCTCAGTTTATTTTAAATGAACTTAGTCCAGAAAAAGAACAAGTTCTCATATTAATAGTTGTCTTATTTTACAGGTGGTAGCATTCCTCCACACGGTGTTGCTGTCAACTGAACTGAAATTCAGAACAGCTCTGGTTGTGTGTCCGCTTAATACCATCCTCAACTGGGTCAGCGAGTTCAAGAAATGGCAAGATAACATGGGAGAAGATAAAGTCAAGGTATGCAAAGGCATTTAAATGTGTCAAAGAAAACTTTGTTTTGCTTGATATGGTGTCAGCAACATCTCCTTATGTGATCCCAGGTGACAGAACTGACTACAATAAAAAATCCCCCAGAACGACTCGGAGCTCTGCAGCGGTGGCAGAGAGACGGAGGTGTTATGATAATTGGGTATGAGTTGTACCGCATCCTGTCACTGGGCTATAAAATCGACAATGAAGAGTGGAAGAAAGAGTTGAAGCGCACACTGGTGAATCCAGGTCCAGTGGCTTTATTATGGCATCTTACTATTAAATGACTGTTTTTGGTGTCTTGCCTTTGCTCATAGAAACAAATGTTTTTTTTTTCTGCTTTTTAGGTCCCGACTTTGTGGTTTGTGATGAGGGGCACATCCTGCGTAATGATGCATCTAATATCTCCAAAGCTTTGAATACCATTCAGACACAGAGAAGAGTGGTGCTGACTGGAACACCACTGCAGAACAACCTTGTGGAGTGTAAGTCTGCGGCACTGTGTCATCGTAACTGTTACCGTGAAGGGAGGATGCAGAAACATGAGAACTGTTTCTCATGTTTCTTTATAATTTCATGTTTCTTTTGTTGCTTTTTAATTACTTTAAACGAGGACATCGGAGTAGAGTTGCTAAACTCTAAACAGTTGTTAAACTGGATATGCAGTAATGCAAAATCATGTATAAAAATCTTTAAATTTTGTTCTTTTATTCCTGTTTATAAGGCAGTTTTATGGTTTTATGATGCCTTTTAATCTTTTTTCTAACCTGGAAATGACTAATTTTGAGAACTCTTAATCTGATGTTCTGCAAAGTGTGTGATTTTTATTTTTTTTTATGCTGCAATGTGAGTTTTGCTATTTATTCTTAAGGCTTGTGGTTAGAGTTTACTTACTACTTAGAGAGCAGTTCTAAATATCATTGGTGAACAAAAGCTGCTGTAACAAATTATTCCTATCTTTTTGGTCTAAGAGAGTAAGCTTGAGTGTAAACCTGATCTAATAGATACTTAATTGAGAAAATAAATCATTTGTATTGAAATGACATATTTCATTCCCAGACCACTGCATGGTCAGTTTCATCAAGAAGAACCTTCTGGGCTCACTGGGTGAATTCAGAAACCGCTTCATTAACCCCATACAGAACGGCCAGTGTGCTGACTCCACCCCAAAAGATGTCAGAATCATGAAGAAGCGAGCACATGTGCTGCATGCGATGTTGGACGGATGCGTGCAGGTAAAAATAAAAATATCTGAATGCTCTCTTCCTTGTGTTTTTATTCCAGCTCTTACAAAACTGTGTTTGTCTTTTCCCTAGAGACGAGATTACTCAGAGCTTAGACAGTTTCTGCCTCCAAAATATGAGTATGTGCTGGCAGTGAGGGTTTCCCCACTTCAGTATAAACTATACCTCTACTACCTTGACCATTTCACAGGTAAGAATCGGTATGGTAGAGTAAAATAAAATTTGGAAATAGATGTGTGGCATATTTTGATTTTGCGATTTTACAGATGCTTGTGTTTTTTTCCCCCCAGGTGTGGGCTCCGTAGCTAACAGCAGAACGATGAGGCCTGGCGCAAACCTGTTTAAAGACTTTCAGGTCCTCAGCCGAATTTGGACTCATCCATGGTGCCTTCAGCTCAGCTACATAAGCAAAGAGAACAAGGTATAAAGAGCTCCATAACTGCATGTTGATTGGTTATTTGTCAGAAGTAACTATTTTTTTTTTATCCCAGGGATATTTTGCAAAGAAGAGTAAAAGCAAAGCAGCAGCTCTGTTGAACAATGCAGAAACCCCTGTGGCTAACACTGAGGGGTAAGACCTTTTCCTTTGTTAATCATTAAAGCCTCGGCAGTTCTTGTAGCTTATAGGAAGACTCAAGACTTTGCCTTTAAGAGGAATACTCAACCAGTGGAAAAAATGTTTACTGTAGACTGATCCACAGAAACAGGATGGATCTAAGCTGACTGTAATTCTAGATTGAAAATTAGATGTTGTGTAGACCTGTGGCAGCAAGTGTATCAACTCTGGTACAGCTGTAAAATCTGAAAGACAAAAAAAAGCATTAAAAAGGCATGTGAGTATTTTTTGAAGCTATTCTGTAAATGCTCTCATATACTTAAACTGTAATTCTCAATTCTTTTGACTTGTTATTGTAATATATTTAATAATTTTATTTATTTGTTTGTTTTTGGGGGGGCTGGTGTAGAGGACTGAAAGAGAACAAAGGACAGGAGGGGAATAACAGTCACAGCAGTACAGAGATTATCAATGATTCCAAAGCTGCCCCAGCAGTGGAAGGTATAAAAGCTCCATATGCGACTAATACTCCAACCTTGTAGCTTGCGAAATATACTACTACAGTTTGTCTTGTCTTATATCCTTAGTAGGAGATAAATCACCCATCGGCTTGACGTCTCAGAGTCCCGATGAGGGCTGGCACAAGAATCTTCTGTCTGGAAGTGACGCCAAAATCCTGGAGCACTCTGGGAAGATGGTGCTTCTGTTTGAGATCCTCCGAATGGCTGAAGACCTGGAGGATAAAGTGTATGTTTGGTTTCTGATACGAAGCAAATTTAAACAAGTGGTCTACCAACATCTAACTTGATCCACAAATGTTTTTCCAGGATTGTGTTCAGTCAGTCCTTGATCTCCTTAGACCTGATTGAGGAGTTCCTTGCGGATTCTCACCGTGCCAGAGATCCATCGGCATTGAAAGGTAGTATTCTGTTCATGGGAAAGGAAAAAAAAAGAATGTTCTCCTCAGTGGTGGTTTTTAAAATTGTTGTGTTTTTTTTTTGTTCTAACAGCAGGCTGCTGGCTTAAAAATGTTGATTATTACCGCCTCGATGGTTCCACCAGTGCGACACTCAGGAAGAAATGGGCAGATGCGTTTAACAATGCTGCCAATGTCCGGTACAGAATGTTTCTCTGTCACATCTTTTATATTGACTACACTGATATAACAGAAAGGTCTCTTCTGATCTTTTTTTTTTTTTTTTAGAGGCCGATTGTTTCTCATCTCAACAAGAGCGGGCTCACTTGGCATCAACCTTGTGGCTGCTAACAGGGTTGTTATCTTTGATGCTTCATGGAATCCCTCATATGACATCCAGAGCATATACAGAGTGTACCGCTTTGGCCAGCTGAAACAGGTGTTCGTGTATCGCTTCTTGGCTCAGGTAAGCTCGCTTTTTTTATTATTATTATTTTTTTTATAGATACACAATTTGAGCTTTACCAAGTACATTAAGTCGGTTGTTTCCTGCAAAGGTGTTGTGGCCTCTCTAGCTGAGAGGGAGTCCCAAGATAAATTTAAAGCTTTGTAAAATGATTCATCAGTTCATGGAAAAGGACCATTCTTTTACGTTTACTTCTCTTACCTTTCCTCTCATGTTTTCTCTTAATTTTGTGAAACAATGGGCAGTTTAAAGAGCAGGCACTCTTTAAAAGTTGTATGCGCTCACTCACCAATGCAGCCAGTGACAGAGGTCATAAGTGCTTTATTTTAGGGGATCATTCTGCTACTGTACTACTGTTTTATGTTCTATATATGTTAGATCTGATTATTAACAACATAGTAATGAAGAGATGATGTGATTAAGACTTGAAAGGGGCCTTTGAAATTGCATCATATGTACACTGAAAGATAATAAAAGATACTTTGAAATTCATATTGACTGAATTGGACTGAGTTGGACATGAATCAGCTGCAACTCATGTTGCGATCATTGTCATCTCCAGGGTACCATGGAGGAAAAAATTTATGATCGTCAGGTGACCAAGGAGTCTCTATCCTACCGAGTAGTGGATCAGCAGCAGATTGAGAGGCACTTCACTTTTCATGAACTGACTGAACTTTACATATTTGATCCAGACCTGCTCAATGATCCAAACTCCAAGAAGAGCAAGAGACCAGTTTCTGTGGTGCCAAAGGTAACGGCAGTCTCGATTTTCAGGTTTCTACTGGGATGCCACAAATGTACATCACACTGCTGTTTCACTAAGATTTGAAAGTTGTAAAAAACTTCTTGTACGTGTGTTTCTCAGGATACAATTCTGGCACAGCTATTACAAACCTGCAAAGACCACATAGTGTCTTACCATGAGCATGAATCCCTTCTGGACCATAAACAAGAGGAGGAGCTCAGTGAGGCAGAACGCAAAGCTGCTTGGGCTGAGTATGAAGCGGAGGTAAAGGGCTGCTCACTGTAAAGCACTGGTTATCATGGCTTGGACATTATACATTTTACATCATATGCATATGAATGAAAATGTCTGTTTTTACTCAGTCACACCCAGCCAGCGTTCCAGCGAGCTCTCACCAGGATAATTTGGATTTGAAGACCAATGAAGAGCTATTGGTATGAATACATATAATTTTCTAACCTCACCTCTTGGTAATATTTGTTTTTTATATGACCTATTAAGTACAAATGTCTTTGCAGAAAATGCTTAACAAAAGCAGAACAACTGTTTCATTGACCTTCCTGGCACTGCAGAAAATGAAGTCTCATGCCGTTGAGGACTACATGTTTCTAGTGGTGAGTGATCCTTTGGTCTGTGGTAATGTGCAGTTTTAAAGTGAAAAGGAAAGATCTAAATGTTAATTTACATTTTGAAAAAATATTTCACGAGGTTTTCACAAGGCAATGGCAAATAACATAATTCAGATGACTCACATTGCAAACTTATTTAAGTCAAATTTTACTTTGTATACTATATCTGAACATGAATTTATATGTTTCAGCGGCAGCAGTACCCCCACTTACCTGAGGCCGAGGTAAAGAGCAAAGCTGTGGTCTGGAGACAATATGACCTGAAGAGGCAGGAACATATAAAAGCCATTTATCGAGATTCTCTTGCACAGCAAGAATCTGTGAGTAATTTGTACACCTGTGAATCAAACCCTCTGTACATACTGTGTGTACTAATATACATTGCTTGTATCATCCCCCTTCATAGCTCACACTCAGAATTCATGACATACTGAACAGTCGAAGAAACATTGCGATGCAGACGACTGCGAATGCTGTGCAGCTGCCTGGACAGACCTGAGCTAGGAAATAGTGTCATTATAGGAGAAGAAAGTGGTGTTTTTATTCCTCTTCACATTATTGGGGCCTTATTTCGTCTCTGCTGTTCCAGAGAACTAAAGTTTTTACACTGAGTGTGCACTGAGGTTCCAGTGAATTTACACAGTACAGCAGCACCGTGTCAATTTGGTTTAGCACTTTAACTTTCTTAGGAAATGTTATCTTTTGCTGATGTATTTTATTGTGAGGTAGCAGGTTGTTTGGCTGCTTCGTACCAAAAGCAAACAGTTTACCACTGTATTGTACTTCTTAATCTTTGACCTACAGATTGCATAACTTTCTTATCTTCTGTCATATATATATATGTACACTAATTATTATTCATATTAAATAATGTCTAATAATATCTAATATTATTTGTTTTTTTTCCCCCTATTGACTGTGCATGATGCTAGTGTTCCTAACAGGGGTTTCTCATACATGCAACCCTGACTGCTATTTAAACCTTGTTTGTTTGCAAGAGCACGAATCAGAAGAAAGTAGGCTTAAAAGGGTCAAGGGAGCCACACAGTTTGTTTCAGATGAGGATCTGAGGGGTAGAACCAAGGCCCAGAATTGTGCAAATGAGGATTAATTTAAAGTTATACTAGCAAAGTTGAATAAAATATGGAGTCTGATTTATTGGTAAGAATATATAGTGGCTCCATACTGTAGTGGTTTATACGTTTAGCTAACAAGTAAAAGATCTCGAGTTCAGTCCCAGGAGAAGCAAATCCCTTTGGGGTTGTGTCATGAAAGGGCACCCTGTGTTAAAACAAAAAAACTGTTAGGCTAATGTGGCTATTATATTTTTCCATGACTGAGCAGTCAGCAAGACATTGTATTTAATGATCAACAACTAAAACTGCATGGATTTTGGTGTAAATCCAGCATTTATGTAAATAGCTAAAGCTTGCTATACAGTGTGGATGTTGGTCAATGAGTGTCAAGCTTCTGCATGGCATAAAGCAACATAAGGTGTTCACTGTTCTCTCCTGAGTATCCTGCTGGGAACGCAGCAGCTGTTCAGACACCATCTGGTTCGCCTGAGACGGGACTTGTTAATTAGTAAAACCCGACCAGCTGCAATGCTGGAAGATCTTCGAGGTATCCCTCAAGCTTCTTGTCAACTAAGACCAATCCAAAAGAAAGCAGATTGTAAAACTATAAAAGTCATTACACAAAGTATATCTTTCTTATAAATTATATTTTAGGTGGTATAAAATGCAATAAAAAGGATAAAGTTATAGTAACAGTTTGTCCACACAAGTTTCATAAAATATTTGGCAATTTCTTTGTTATGAAAAAGGTGTCAGGTTCATTACATTTTGCATGCACCATCAACATACAACACTTTTTTTTAATGGTAAGTATTGTTACACAAATCTCCCAATGTTAATACCTGATGTGTAAGTTTGGGACACCATTAAAAATTATATTACCTTTAAAAGGGCAGAAAAGCATGATTGTGATGCACTGTGTGGAACAACAAATGAAAGGTTTTATAGTGGTGACAACACACTAAAGATGCACTGATGTTCATTTCAGAGTCAAGGTAGAAAAAAAAATGGTGATAAACTACCAGCTGCCACGCATCCATTCATCATTAGTGTCTCAGAGCACAGAGGCTGGAGGATATCCCAGCATGCACTAGATTGAAGAAACAACAGTCCACTACATTTTTAACAGTGTATGGTTAATGTGTGGACGTGCTATCACGTCATAGTATACTAAAAATCATACCCATGGACATTTCTGCAATGTATCACCATGGATCAGAAGACATTTTAAGACATCAATTAATTACTGGAGAAAACACAAAGTAATCAGCGTTTTAGACTGATGGTGAAAGTAAATCAGAACCAGACATGAATGTAGATGACGAATGACCTACCTGCAATCCCTGTGCTGAAATGACTTTCTAAATCATGGACTGAATTTGAAAGGACTCAGAACTTCAAGGATGAAAACATTTACCAGGCAATGCCAAATTTGACATACAGTACATATAGCGGTTTGGTATGGTTTAGAAAAAAAAATGGAGAGGACAGCATTGTACTCAGACACAATCAGATTTTAAGTTAATTTATAGAAACATAAAAAAAAATTCTAGTCCACAAAAAGTAGTCTGATGATCTTCACAGGATGGCTGTAGTTTCCAGAAGTATGAGCTTCCACAGAAAGTTATAGTCTCTTATGTGAACGCACTGAGCTTCAGAAGCTCGGGTCCAAATCGAGATTTCTTTCTCAGTTTTGTGCAGATAATAGAATCAGACATCCTGAGCCCGGTGTTACATATAATATCCAGGAGTGTCTTGAGCAGCAGGTTAGCGTCCTGTATCCAAGTCTCTCATGTATTCCTGCAGTGCCTGCAGCCTTGCATCGATCTCTGATTGCTCTGCGCCAGTATCTACAGAGCTTTCTGGGGTTTGAGACATGAAATGACAAATTAATATTTTCAGTGACGCTTCTGTTTTTGTGATTTTATTGTAGAAAAAAAATGATGGAGTTACCTCTCTGTGTTGGTGTACTACATAATGGCTTCCTGGCCAAAAGACCTCCTCTGGACTAAAGACATAAATTGCACATTGAAAGTTAAGACCTGTAATATTCTGTTCTTTGTCAACAAATCCCACAAGACTACAACTCACAGTGATTTAATCCCGCTAAAATAAACTACCTGTATAAAACAATCTGATGCCAGCTCTCTTCAAATACGCACAGGACAGATTACAACATCAAAGTCATTACTCACCACATTGGGTCCATTGTAAGTCTGTTTTCTTCCTCTGGAAAAAGAAGAAAAAAAGGAAAAGACAATAAAATAGCCAGCTTCACAGAGCCTTCCACGAAACCATCCAAAGTACTCCCATCACCTGAACAGACTTTTGGCCATTTCATCCATGTCCACTAATGAGCTCTCAGAGGAGTTCCTGCTCCCTCTCCGCTCTATAGACAAACTCCTGCCTCTGCTGCCAGACTGGGTCAACTGAGAATAGGCTTCTCTGGAACGTGAACGGCCTCTCTCGGGGACCGTGGGTGATGTCAGCAGGTCCCTTCGCACCTTCCTTTGCCTGACACAGAGAAACTGGTTCAAGCAGCTACTACAGTGAGTACCGACATGTATTTACTAAGGAAGAATAATGGAAACCAACTTTTTGAGTTCAGTCTCTTTCTGTCTGCGCTGCCTGTCCTGGATATATGCTGTTGGATCAAAGCGTGGAACCCGAGATCCTGAAAGACAGTAAGTCTTTATTGAGTGCAAATATTTATCAGTGTGATTAAACACTGAAAATTCACCCACAGAAGCATCATCATGATCAGAGTTAGTACCAGTGGGAGAAGGTGATGTCCTGGGTATGCGAGCGCGCGGTCCTGAGGAGTCCGCTCGTCTTCCTCTTTCCATCGACCTCTGTCTTCTATCCTCTGGACGTTCTCTAGATCCCGAGCGAGCCCTGACTGTCACGTACCCAGACCTTCTTTCCCGAGAAAGAGAGCGATAGATTTCCCCATCTAGCCGTGAGCTTATGTGACCTGACACCGGAGTCACTCTGCTGCATACAAGGAAAAAAAGGGCATGAATGCTCAGTGGGTAAATGATTCAGCTCTTGAAATTTATGTGTAAGCGAATGTATGAAAAAGAGAGAAAGCAAAGATGTAGTACACGCTTAGATTGTCTAACCCTCTCCGTAGCAACGCCAATTCATTGGTGAGACTCTTGACACGAACACGGAGAGCGCACTCGGATGCTCTCAGCTCCTCTAACTAGAAAGGAAAAGGAAAAATGTTAAAACTTTCTGATTTAAAAAGAGAGCAACAGGAATCTTTTGTAAAAAAAAGGTTCACCTGCTCCACTAGCAGTCGCTGCTCCTGGCACCTCTTGCTCATTGACCGTTGACTTTTGGCCCTCTCCTTGACAAGCTGTTCCTCCAGCGTCCTCACCACATCTTTCATCCTCCAGTCTTCTCGTCCAGACGTGGGATCACTTACACTCACCTGCAGTTGCTCAAGAACCTTTCCCATAGCCTCCTTTTCTTGTTTAACCAGAACCAGCCTTGAAAACAGTAAAGACGTTATTGAAAAAAGAAGCTGCCAACATCTCTTAATGCTGGTAATTTTGAGCTTAAACTTACTCCGCTCGTAACCGCTGTATTTCTAGCTCTGCAGATTTGTTAAGTCGGTGAGAAGTGAGAGCACTGAGCTCAGCCCTCAGGGCTCTGATTTCTTTCTGCAGGACAGCTGGGTCGGGCTTTCCCACATAGGGCAGAGGTAGAGGGTAGTGAATTCTACCGATAGAAAGTCAGAAAATCAGGACAGCTTCTACTACAGACGCAAAGAGCATAAACCAGCAAAATTGTGAACAAACCTGTCAAACTCCACAGTGTATATGAGAATGAGATATCTTTTGGCGGTGAGAGCAGACGGCTGCTGATGGCTGCGAGGACGACTGACCACTCCCGCTTTTCTGTTTCGCAGTAGCTCCAGGTCAGCATAGGTCAAGAGGTCGAGTATAACAGAGTCACTTGTCTGCAGAGAAAGCGCTCGATTAATCAGAGTAATAAAACATTTCACGTCCATCAAATTGGAGGTAAACAAATTTTTTTTTAAACAGTCTTATCAACTGTACGCTCTTGATTTTCTATTTATTGCTTTTTTATGCATTCCATTTACAGCAATTTAACAACACAAAAAATAACAGTCACCTCTTCTAATGGTCATGATCCAGTATCATAATAATGTGTCTTCAGTCACGGCAGAAAGCATGTTTTTGGACAAATGTTTCAGCTTTAACATTTACTACAGGGACAGTCTTTGCTTTCACAACAATTTAGCCAGGAAATTCCACATGACTATTTTCCTCCAGGTTCTCTCCTTTTGGCCCCTGCTCCTGCACATTAATTAAAAAGAAGGGAATAACACAGCCTCGGATAGCCGTGTATTTTTCGCTCAAGTGGAGACAATGAACACAACCGAGTCTCATCCTCGGCTTGTACGGCCTCAGGCAATCTGTCTCTTCGTATCAGTCTATTATCTGTATTTACGTTAGCCCTGCCTCTAAATTTTTCTCTGAATTCTAGCCAAGAGCACCTTCAGACATACCTTACTCACAGCTGATTCTAGCATGCTACAGAAAATAGGAAACTGCTTGAAGTTGCCAGTTTTGCGAGTGAGGTCTTCAATATCTAAAAAAGATGAATAACCAAAGTTAAACAGCACCAACAACTGGGTACAGTTACATTTAATCTGAGATATATACCACTTACATGCTGGATCAAACTCCCCCTTCCACTGATCCGCTGTCACTGAATCAGAGATTTCGACGATGAGCAAGCCCCTGTCCACTTCTATCTTCACGGAAAACTCCACCCCTCGAAATACAATATCCTTCATCAACTCAGAGCCCTCCTCCATTGCGCCAGCTCTGTCCTGGAGAAATAAATAACTTCTATTAGAATTAGATTACAAGCAACTGTATTAACCAACTCCTTTACTATTAAAACGGACGTGTTTGTATGGGTGCATACATCTCATGGCTGAGGGAAAATATAAAAGCATAATTCCTACCCTAAGCTGAATCACATTGTTCAAGTATAATATATAACTGAAATGATATGCGTCTCATGAATTTATCCATTTCTCAGGGTTATTCATTCTGTGAAGGTGAGCATTTACAGCATTGTTGTTGTTTTCTTTATTATTATTAATTTATTATTATTCTTCCGTACGTTTTTCCGTCGTTAAAACTCCAGCTATGTTTAGGCTACAGAAACCGTTCTGGTATCAAAACGTTCAGCTTCTTCAGGACAGTAGTGTTATTGCTTTTCTGGATCATAATTTTTATGGTTTTTAAAATATTCAGCTTTTTATGATTTTTTTTTTTTTTAAATGGGGAATTCTTCAAATCTTCTTGAAATTCATTCAGCTTTGAGCTTAAGTAACTTCAGCATACTTTCAACTAGAGACACCATTTAAGCTTTATAACGAAGCCATGGTTTTCGGCTCTTCAGGTGTCACTCGGTGTGTTGATATCTTTTATGGTTTATGAACAGTGACGGTTAAGCTTTAAGGAGATTTCCAGATTTTCTAGAGTGCGCATTCCAAACCTCAGAGTGGACGTCTTCAAAATTTTCAGCTGAAAAATTTCTCTCTAAACTGCCGCTGTGTCCACAGCTTTCATTCTCCAGCCATCATTTTACCATCAAATCGTAGAGCCGGTTCTCTGCTTTCAAACAATGTGTCTGAACTCTGACAAATGTAAACTTTTCAATCTGTGAGGGTTCAAGCAGAGACAGTACCCTCGAGAGCCGATTTTCATGTAAGTGGCTTGCAAGCATTTTTTGGCATTTCAGCTCCGATCTTTCAGCTGCAAGCATTCACAGTAGCATTTTCGTCAGGAAATGCTTTTTCTAATTTATTTTTACATTTTTTTCTCGTTCCGTTTCAGCAGGCTCCCTCACCCGGCCTCTTATTACACAAGCGAGCCGCGGCTGCGAGTACAGTTTTTTTTAAAGGTGTCAAGATTATTATTGAAAAAGTTGCGGCAGATGGCTCGCGTCAAACGATAAGACATGGACATGACAAAGGTCTTCAGACGGGGTTTTAGCCAGTTATTAACAGTGACTCTCTTTTGTGGCGTTAAAATGCTGAAAGATTTCGCGCTCGAATTCACTTTGTCCCGTGCTAATTAAATCTGTGCGCCCTCATTTGATTTTTACTACATGCACGAAAAAGAAAAAAAACAGTTAGTTTTGCAGCAGCGTTAAGTTTAAGCACGAGGTGTCTGTAATATAATTGCGTTATTCTGAAATACAAAATGCTGCATTATCTCGCACTTCTCTGTCGGCTAGCGAGTTAACATCTTTGGTGGAACGCCCAGCGTTAGCTGAAGTTAGCCAACACGGACACTGTGCTTGGGTATGGTTAGTTTTTCTTCGGTGGACTCACAGGTAGCTACCAGAGCTGTCTGTGTGTAAACCACACGACCTTATTCGATGTGCAGCCAAACAAACAGCGTTACCTCTGCTTGCAGTTTTCAGGCTTGACGCGCCTTAATACGGTGAGCTGTCAAAACATTGCCGTCCTTTGGACAAACGTGGTGGTGACTTATCTAGGTGAAGTAGATGCAACTGCTGGCCGACTGAATGACCGTCATCCCAAATCCTGAACAGTTCGTAAGCCACCGGGACCCGTGGACACTAGAGCGGTCCAACAACCGGGAACTATTAAATTCTTCTTCTTCAGCTCACTCTGCCGCTGCCGCCTCTTCCTCTGCCGCGATTAGATAAAGGCTCGATGCCTCTCAGGCGTGCGGCCGCCCTCTACAGGTGCTGAGCAGACACTGCTCCACAAACCGCCACAAAATGTGACGGGGTGAGCGCTCACGGTGCACAAAAGTACAGTATCAGAGGCAAATTAAGTAACGATGAAAGAGCTGCGCGGTATTAAAAAGCAACAAATGAAAAAGTTAAAACTATTTATGATGATATAATGATAAAATTAACTTGATCAAAATGTGCTAAAACATATAGTAATACAGAATATAATAATAATATATTTATTATTATTAATATAATCACTGTAATGAGTAAAAGTACTTACTATGTAGAATAATATGTGTGTGTTTTACTAGAAAGTTTTAATTCTTGTGTAACATGTTTCTAATATCCAGCAGGAATACAAAATATTACTAAGTAAAGTACAAACACCTTGTTTGGTATTATATTATCATATAATTATCCAGCTCTCTGTAATTTTCAGCTACAAACAAACAGTACTGCTAGATTAGTATTTGATTTATATTGTACAGTTACCACACAGAAGCAAGCGTCTCTTCTTGCTTCATGCAGTTCAAAAATATAAATGTTTATGGTTCCCTTCAATCAACAAAACCATTTCCATCCTTTTGTCAAAAAGTACCATGTTGGCATCTTCTCAAGTGTGTTTTCTTTCCGCTGGTTGGTTAAGTGGTTGATATTAGTTGTCAGTTGGAAACAAGTGCTTTTCCTAAGTGTTTGACAAACCTGACCTCTGCTCGTCTTCACTCAATTTTGGTGAAGAACTGTTTCCATGGAGATGCTGTTCAGCCATAAGTTGAGTGATTGAGTCTGAAGTGTGAGTTTCTCACTGTCTGTCTGAAAAGACAACAAAACACACCCACACACACACACACACACAGCACGGGGGTATGTCCCAGGTTGTGTGTGTACTAGAAGATGGCTGAAGATTTTTAGCCCTTCCAAGGAGAAAAAAGTTTTGGGACTCCATCCCTCCTTTTAATGACTCTAACGAAACATAAGGAGCCAGTGAAATTTTAAAGTAGGATAAACGCAACACTAAATCAGACACTGTACTTCACAGCATGTACCGTATGCCGTTAATTGCTTGATAATGGCCTCAGTTTTGTAACAACATCCAGTGTAAATCCAGTGTTACAGATCATTAGACACTTGGCCTCACCTGCACTTCGCAAGAGCCAAACACAAACTCAGTTTTCTTCAACCTCAGCCAGATATGTCTGACATTTCCGTCTTGAGATGACCTGCTCACTATTTCAGGAAATACATGGCTCTACCAATTATAAGCTAAAAATACAGACATCCCCACTGGGTTGGCATTGTCAGCTTAGAAGTCACACTGTGTCACTACAAATGTGCAAAGAATATAAAAAGTGGATAGATTCTTTCTGCCTTGATATCGTCATTATTATTATTTGATAATGGGTAGATAGGAGGAACACATTGTAACACCCACTGTTGATAAATGGACATTATATTTTCATTTTTACAACAGGATAAGCAGATGGATATATTTATATTATTTTCAAAAGTAAATTATATTGGTAATTGGTTATTTTATTGTTAAGAGACAATTAGTCTTGTCAGTAGTTTTTGTAATAAATAATTATGGATTATGTATGCGAGCATGGTATCATAAGTAATGAGAAACATTTTATAATGAGGGCTCATTAAGGTCTCCTTTAGAGTAAGTGACCTACAAGTGGCAGCAGTAGTTAAACCAGTAGCACTCCCAGCTTGTCAATCCAAACCATGATGCTTTTTTAAACCTGAACAGGACACAAACCGCAATATTCATGTTCACACTGTGAGCTTCTTATCTATGAAACATTTACAAACATCAGTTTACAATAGCCACCAATATAAAGTTCTACAAATCATTAACCAGCTACTATTTTCAAATAATATTTATTCCATTAATTAAATTAAATTTTTCATTTGGTAATGATGGCGTGACAGACTGGTGACCTGTCCAGGGTGTGCACTCCCTCTCGCCCTATGACCGCTGAGACAGGCTCCAGTCTCCCCCGCGACCCTGAAATGGGTACGTTGAAGAAATTGGAAGGATGGATGGATGGATGGTAACTATGGTTAATGTGACATGTTAGTGGAATGGAAACAGTCATGTTCGTGGCATATTACATATTGATATTAATGTTTAATGGTTTTGGGGGCTTTGGTCATGGTGTTTGATCTTCAGTTCACCCCACAAATTTCAATGGGATTCAAGTCAGAGCAGGGGTGTGGTGGCCATCGGGAGGGTCGGGAGGTTTCCCAAATGGTTGGTAGTTTCCAGGCCGTACTGGCTGGTGATCAGAATTTTTATTTATTTATTTATTTATTTTTACCCAATTTAGCACAGCAGCGCTTGCAGTGCAGCTCTCGCGGCCTCTCCAAACCAAGCTCCAAGGCTGAATTTCAACCCCAGCCCGCCCAAGAGTCAGAGCGTCAGACTTTGGTCTTCTGGAGGTAGCTCTAAACCAGAAGCAACATGTGTTTTGGGTCTTTGTCGTGTTGGAAGACAAATTGATGACCCAGACCCAGTTGACTGCTTGATGTTTTCTTCACATCTCCTTTCTTCATGATTCCTTCTACCTTAATGAGATTATTAGCTCCAGATGCACTAAAGTGCCCCCCACAGCACAATACTCCCACCACAGTGTTTCACTGTGGGGACGGTGTTCTTTGGGTTGTACGCCTCTCACCAGTTTTTTTTCCAGAATCTTTGACATCATTTGCTTTCTACCTCTTCCAGGCTTGTTCTTCTCACTCCAGTTCTTGACACATGGAAGCCCTGTAATAACTTTGTGTATCCATCTACTGCTTTGTGAGCATCGCCAATTCTTTTTCTCAAATCGAAACTGATTTCTTTTGTTTTTGGCAACTGAATTTAAAATCCTTCTTCTCACATACAAGGTCTTGAATAATCAGGCCTCATCTTATCTTAAAGACCTCATAGTATTGTATCACCTAACTGAGCGCTTCGCGCTCAGAGTAGGGTATTTAGAAATAGAACGGGAGGTGCTTTTTCACAGTGTGTCTTTTGTCCTGTCTCATTTCCCTTCCCTTCTTCCTGTTAAATGGGAGTTTGTCCTTTCCACTCTTGCCAAGTGCTTGTGTGTGTGTGTGTGTGTGTGTGTATGTATGTGACTGAAGGGTGGAGGTGGAGGTCTCTGTAATTATTACCGGGTCTTTACCTTACAATATAAAGGTGCCTCAAGGTAACTGTTGTTGTGATTTGGTGCTAAATAAATACAATTGAATTGAATTGAAAGAAACCAGGGCAGACAGATACACATCACCTTCTCATCTAACAGGCTGCGCATCCTCGATTCCTCTTCCCAGCTCCTCTCCTCAGGTCTTAGTCCCTCCAATCAGATAAGAGGAGAGGAGGTGAGAAAAAGACACAAAGAGAGAGGAGTCAAAGCAGGAAGTAGTCAGAAAGATGAGACATCCTCACATTAGAGTCAATGCCATTTTAAAGTGGTGTTAATCAAATATGACTTGTGGCACAATCGCATCATGATTTGCTTTGTTATAGCCCAGCTACAACTGTGTTTTAGGTCCAACAGTGTTAAAGAGTCTTTTTTTTTTTTTTTACATTTAATTAATCAAATTCACAACAAAAGATAAACACAGACAGTGAAGGGCAGAATGTTTGATCACGCGACAGCTCATCTAAAATGGCTGAAACAACTTACAAATACAAATTACTAGTTGTTTAAAGGGTCCCTCTGCCCTCCATGGATTGGACATTCCAGCTGAACGCAGCACTTCTTCTAAATGTTTAAGGTAAAAACATTAATGCAAAGGATACATCTGCATCCTCAATGATAGCTGCTCTAGCAAGTTAGTATTTATTATCTAGTAGTTAGTATATCACGCAGTCATACCATTTCAAATTTCTGGGTTTTTCATATCAATATAAAATTATCTAATTAGAATTTTTAAGTCTTCTTTGCCCGTGAAAGTTGATGGCCTTAAATTTTGTTTTGTTTTGTTTTTACCATGTGAAACATCAACATCAAGAAAAATTGTTGCGTTCCTGCTTTTCTGCATGACAAGGCAGATGGACAGTTTTCCACACCTGCCTGCTGCTGACGTTCAGCCATCAGTCGGCAGGCGCGGGGAACCCCTGCCCTTACCTGTAGCGCCAGACAAGATTAAAGGAACAAACAGACAGAGAAACTGAGAGCCGTGCTCAACAAATCCTCCCACACAGTCTGCAGCAATAACAAAAAGCCTTCTCAGTAGATATGGAAACTGCACCTGAGCAGTGGCAAAGAGAGTGAGGGAAACTAATATTTGCCCGCTTTGATGAATTCGACTGAACTTGCAAGCTTCTAGTTGTCTTACTACAATGTTTTTTCCCCCTTTTTCCCTGTTGAGTGTTAGTTTTACTTAAGCAGGAGAAATTTCTTGTCCCATGCTTGGATAAAAGCAAATGATGAAATTATCATTATTTAAAGCAAACATATCAGTTATTTTTGTGTTAAACTGATGTGTGATGAAGGATAGAAAAGGAGGGAAAAAAAACACTTTTACAAATGAAGAGTTGACTGCACCAATCAGGGTGTGCTCAAAAGAGGAGGCGGTGGGAAGGGGGATGATGATGTGAATGTTTGACAGATGAAACATCAGACAGCCTCTCTCTACACACACACACACACACGCACGCACGCACGCGCACACACACACAAATCAAGAGGCTTCCTTTAGCTGGTCATTGTTCAGCACATCCATGGAATGGGCACACGCAGATCAGCAGCGCTTTGGAAGTGAATGCTGCTGCCAGTGAGACCAGGTAATGTGTTTGTTTTTTTTAAACTTTAAACTTTGCGTATTTCAAGTTGGGTGGATTATATGTCATAAACTGCGACTTAAAGTAAGTGTGTTCTGATAATGTACTGATGTTAAACGATTCAGCCTAAGCTTAGTGTGCTTTTTCTCAGTGAGCGGGGCAAATGATGGGTACATGGTTATGCAAAATGAAACATAAATTTAATGTTTATGTAGGAAACAGGCTACTACTCTGCATTTTTGTTTTTGTTACAGAGATCTTATCTGATGTAAAATGTTCTCAACGAAATGATCAAACCAGTCCTCAAAAAGCTCTTCAGAGAGATCGCTTTCGATCCCGTGAGAGTCTAGAGCTAAATGTATGCCTGTGTGAACCACAAGATTCATTTTGTCACTGCATGTCTTTTGTGTGGCTATTGCTGCATGTAACACACACAGTGAGTCTGTGACTTGGCAGCGCTGGCAGAGGCAGTGCATGTTGTTGCAGTGGTGTCTCTGTGCTGCTGTGCTCATGGCTAAGAGGAGGGCTGCAAGTAACTGCTGCTGCTGTCCAAGAGCGCCCATGAAAGAAGACAATGCTCGTTTCTGCCTGCTGGCTGGACTGATCTTGCTCTACTTATTGTGCGGAGCTGCCATCTTCTCAGCCCTGGAACACCCTTTTGAGCTCCGTGCACGGCTTCTCTGGAAGCAGCAGTTGGAAAACTTCACCAGGAGATACAGAGTCAACCTGGGTGCCCTGCACACTCTGCTGAGGCAGTATGAGGAGGCAAACGGAGCTGGGATCAGGGTGGACACCTTAAGGCCACGCTGGGACTTTTCTGGAGCTTTCTACTTCGTGGGCACAGTGGTCTCAACTATTGGTAGGTCTCCACTTTAAAAACTATATGGTACAAAACTCTTCCCAGATGCTTCTTCACTGTTTTACCCCATTTACCCCTGTATTTTGTGCTTTTTGGTGCTTTCTCTTTAGGTTTTGGCATGACCACACCAGCAACCATAGCTGGAAAAATATTCTTAATCTTCTATGGTCTCATTGGCTGTGCTGCCACTATCCTCTTTTTTAACCTCTTCCTGGAGAGGATCATCACGATGTTAGCTTACATCATGCGCTGGTGTCATAAGCGTCGGTTGAGGTGTGCTGGAGTTGGGGTGGTATCCAGCAGGGAGGAGTCATCTGGTGAGGAGGAAAGTCTGGAAGGATGGAAGCCATCAGTCTATTATGTGATGTTGATCTTGGGAGTAGCATCTGTTGTGATTGCTTGCAGTGCCTCCACTCTGTACAGCTCCATGGAAAACTGGAGCTATGTGGACTCTCTGTACTTTTGCTTTGTGGCCTTCAGCACCATTGGCTTCGGGGACCTGGTGAGCAGCCAGAGGCAGCAGTATGAATCTCAGGAGGCCTATCGGTTTGGAAACTGCCTTTTTATCTTAATGGGAGTTTGTTGTATCTACTCACTTTTCAATGTCATTTCTATCATCATCAAGCAAACTCTCAACTGGATCCTGGGTAAGCTGGTCTGCTCGGGGCAGCATCAGCTCTGTTCCTGCTCCACACCTGGCTGCTGGTGGCTCTGCTGCCCCTGCCTCCAGAAAAAAAATCATAATAATCAGAGGCGTCAGCTGGCACACTTCAGGCCAAAACGCATCAAACGCAACGCAGTGCAGCCCATCTCATCGCACCACCGCTACACAGATGGCTCTGTTGAGACTGTGTGCGACAGTGAGACGGATGCTGGTGCAGCGGCTGAAGCACAAATGGGGCGTCGTTTGTCAGGAGAGATGATCTCTGTCAATGAGTTCATGGTGTCCAATAAGGTGTCTCTGGCACTGCTGCAGAAACAGCTGAGTGAAACAGCTCACCAGGGCCCACGGCAGAGCTACAGCCATCAAAATGGATTCTCTGGCGGCGTGGGAGCTTTAGGCATTATGAATAATCGTTTACAGGAAACCAGCGTGGATAGGTAGCATTGTAAAAACATCTTAATAGTTCTTTGGGTTCTCTATATTGAAGCCTTAAGTTTCCTTAGGAATTATTTTATCAGTAACTTGTTCTGTATGGAAAAAAGAATAGAATATTTCTTTTAAGAATCAGTTCAGTATGAGCAGCTTCAGTGCATGTCTGTGCAGATAAAAGCAGACTTCCAGCATGGACTTTAGACAGCAAATAATTGTTCATATTTTGTTTGGTGAGGAGAAAGAAAGCTAAAGGACAAATATGTGCTAAAGACTTCAGCATCATTTGAAGAGAGGTTTGATGTCCTGAAGTGACTGACTCATAGAAATGCAATCAGATGAAAGAAGCAGCGAAGGACCACTTAAAGAGGACTGCTGATTTAAGGACACTGCACATGCCTCCCGAGCTCCTCAGAAGATGTTGTACGTAAGGGGGTAGTCAGTATTAGTAAACATACAAATAAAAATATCTCCTCATAGATAACTAGCTGCATATATAAAATACTGCATTTAAACAGAGCTTCTCAAACAAACTGCAGGAGGTCAGTAGCACCAAGACAGACACAATTTTCAAATGAATGTCATTGAAATTCATTGTCATCATGAAAGAGATCCAGGGTTTTCAATAGAGATCCTCTAATCAAACATAGCGTGGAGAGGATGCCCTTATGTCAATAAGTGCTTTGCAGATAGTCACAGCATCACATCAACAGAGCAGAAAGAACGATTTAGGTAACTAGATGAAATCCTTTACTATGCAACAAAACCTGTTTGTAATCCATTCGTGTGTATGGAGGGTTTTACCAGTAGATGACGAGTGTGAGGGCAAAAGCTTCTTTAGAAATCTTACAGGAGTCACAATCACCTATTTTCAGCCGGCAGTCACAGTTAATACTTCGTCTTCACTGCGTTCACAATGAGTTATTTAAAGAATGAGTCCTGCAAGTCATCAGACAAATATTCTTTATTCATATTTAAAACAATAGTGACACTTAAAGTTATTCTTATACACAGAAAAAGACTCACTGAAGTACTGTAACAATGCAGTATGCGGATAAAAGAATTCACCCAGAAACCGACCCGCTCTGGTGCTGTTTGTTTTACCAACTGTATAAAAGACGGATAAGGCCGCACAGTTCATAAATTCATGGAGAAAAATCAATTTCACGTAAACTTTATCTTAGAATGTGTTTAGAAATGTTAAATGTTTAGAAAGAATTGCAAATTGTGAACATATTCATGTCAATTTAGCCAGTAATCACAGACTTTAGGCCAGTCTTTGAGGGATACTTTTAGTTTTGCTTGTTGTCACAATCGTCATGTGAGTGGTTCTTATTTTACATGTTTTTTTTTATGTAAAAGCAAATACAAAGTTTTTATATCATTGCATTAGACTGTGACCTGTATTTTTCTTGTGTGTAGACCCAAATATTTCATGACTTTATTTGCCTTTCACTTACAGCAACGAGGGGAAAAGAGTTTGTGCATCCCCACGAGCTGTCTCATGAACTACTAGCATTTCCTGTTGAAATAAATGGATATGAGTCAGCTGCATGCCATGTTTTGGTTAATGGTGACAGTGATTTCCTGAAGAGGAGAGAAAATTATATATATTCTTAAAACATCATTTTAAAAATGTTTATGTTTCTTATTTTATCCAATGACAATGGACTATTTCACAGCTGCTTGTTGTTCAGTTTTAGCTTGAGGTTTGTTGCTGTGTCAGTGTCTCTGAGTAATGTTTTTTTTTTTACAAAATATCTTTCTTGTATAAATATAAAGTATCAGGCTTTATTAGATTTATTTTTTTATTTTTTTTTTTTTGTCAAGATTACGATCTCTAAAATAATAATAGAAAAAAAAAAAACAAAAAAAAAAAAAACGTTTTAATATTCACATTTATTACAGTCCAGTCGTGGAACTTTGGAGATAAAATCCATCTGGCCTTCTCAAGAGCCTCCCAGACCCTGGACAGAAGAGTAAAGTATCAAAAAGTGATGAGTTCACTGTGTGCAGTTGACATACTGTATATAGTTGGTATGTAAGGTTTTTTTCTTGCAGGTTTGCCTCTCTACACCAGGACAGATGATTTAAAATCAAACAGTGAGATGTGATTGACGTGCAACATTTCAGCTTCACACACTTTCTGCATTACTGTTCAGGAATTACAACCATTTTTATGCTCAGTCTCCCACTTCTAGAGGCTCAAAATTAATTGAATAAGCTAATTTTACATATATGGATTATTTTTAATACTTAAATGAAAAACCTTTGCCTGAAGTCTTGAACTCATGGACATGAATGCTCCCTTGAAATGCTCTGCTAGGCCTTCGGTTGCTACTGAAGGTATCGGAGTGGCTCTGCATTCAGTTTTATCAGTTTTGGCCTGAAAAGCTGCTCTGTTGAGTTGAGATCAGGTGACTGACTTTCGTATTGAAGAATATCCCATTTCTATGCCTTGAGATGCTCTTGGGTTTGCAGTATGCTTTGGGTAATTATCAATTTATACTTGAGTAGAAGTTTTTAGTTGGCCTCTGAGGTCTTTTAGGCCTTTTGGTGTTGCTGAGCTGGCCAGTAATTTCCCCCTTTTTAGGAATATAGTAAATTGTTGTTTTGACCGCTCCTAACATTTTTGCTATCCCTCTAATAAATTTATGTTTGTTTTTCAGCATATAGGGGTCTCCCTCACTTGCACTGACATCTCTTTCTAGTAAAAGGATACAAAACACAGCTTCAACACTTGGAATCAACTCCAGGTCTGCTTAATTTGTCAAGAAATAAAAAGAGAACATTCCTCAACCATCTTTAAAAATGTTTATCAGTCAATGGAAATCGGAAAACATTTAAAAATGTCTGTAATTCCCAAACAGTTAAAGCTAAATTTTAAGCTTAAAGCTGAAAATCTCCAATCACATCTTGACTGTTTGATTTAAAATCTACTGTGGTAGAGCACAGAGCCAAAATGGCAAAAAAAAGTGCCATTTTCCAAAATCTTATGAACCTAATTGTAGTTCTCACTCACATTTGGTACCATAGGGTTATGTGCATCACGTTGTTGATAGTAAGCAGAAATAATACAGTTTCTCCTGCAACACACAGAAGTAACACAGCATAATTTGCCACTAAAACATGGTTTAGATGGACTAATGCATATAAAAGCTCATTTTGTGTGTCTTACTTGCTCTGTATGCCTCCACCTGGCGGTAATCCAGGGATAACAGTGGATGCAAGGACTGTGAGGACGGACAGCAACTCAGGCTCTTCCCCTCTGGCACACAGCTCATCATAAATCTCTGAATAAAAAAGAAAGATATTTAGATGGTTTCTTTCTAGTTCTAGATATTTAAAAAATAAGCCTGTTAATTCTCTCTCTGTATGAATATATATATTCATACATAACATAATTTTTAGCAGCGCACCTGCCACCTTGGACTCCAGCAGGTCTTCCAGCTCAGCCTCCTGATGTAATGCCTCTGTTGACAGCTGGGGGGCTCCAGGGAAGCACAGCAGGATGATGCTGATGTTGTCCAAACTGCCCTGTGGAGCGAAACGGCGTCAGCAGGGGTGAGTAATGATGGCTGACCTTACAAATGTCAACCTATGAAACATCCCACTAAACAGTTTTACAAAATAGATCATTTTTCCACATCAGCATTTGCACACCAACGTCACACAGATTCAGGGGAGTTGCAAAATTATTACGGAGTGTGGAAGAAGCCGTGACATTTTGAGGTCATTGTGCATATCCAAGCTGAAGTCATGTTACGTAAGTGTGACATGAGGACAAAACAGATTGCACATGTGGCTCACGTTTATCTTAATGTGTTTCTTTCTTTGGAATTTATAATATAATTTTAATCTGATCTCTAATTTATTTTGTTACATGCTATATCTATAAACCCCCAGAGTGAGAGCATTGGAAATTAGTCCTCATGGTAACCCAGAATAATGCGATGTAACCTGTTCTGACACCCCTGCAGTCTATTTTAAGGTTGTCTGAGAGTCTGTTGTACCATGAACAGCAGCCACAGGCTCAGCGAGACTGAACCAAAGCTTAAGATAGGTTCAGAGTGTTGACCATATTTATTGGTTGTTATTTCTCCCTATGGGAACAAACATATTTAAAATAGAAGTAATCAGTAGTTGTAGGTTGTAAAGGGTGACCGGTGATCAACTCAGAGCTGCGACCATGAGGAGAGGGATGCGCAATTCACCAGGGGTCACAAGGCATGGCATCACAATCTTATATTAACAGTGTTTTTGCATATTGTTGCTGTTCTCAGTGGTCAAATGATGCATTTTATTTTGTAAATTCTCAGGATGGAGACCATGGACCATGTTTAGTGTTTTTATATGAAACAACTATTGAAATATGCCCTAATATGTATATCAACTAAGCGTCCTCTTCGAATAGGAAGTTGTATTTTGTTACATGGTTGCTACATTTGTATAAAAAAAAGAAAATGTCCTCAGATGGGGAAATGGGTTTGTTTTATGGCGTAACACAACAAAGTCAACTTGGCGTAGTGAAGTTTAAAACACTACTGAGCAGAATGAAGTCTAAGGTGCAGCAAATGTCACCATATGAGGACGCAGGTTCTTAGGAGTTTGTATTTGGTTTTGTTAACAGATTTTCATTGGCTGTGATCCATCTGATAACCATAGTGATGCTTGGTCTGAACATCACCTGTGCCAATTTTGATGAAGATCAAATAAAAATGTAACACCTTAAAGCATACTTCATGACCTCCGGTGTAGTGTAAAATGTTGCACATGGCAGAACATGGTGAAAAGAATCATCAATTTCACATCCTTGAATGAAAAAAAAGTTATTTTAAGCTTCTGTACTATATATTATTTGGTTATGATTATATGATTACTGAATTTGCAGTGCTTCTAAATACAGTGCATGCACTATAGTGAGGAGGTTTACTTCATTTACTTGTGATTTGTCTTGTTTCGTGTGATTTCTTCTAAACTGCAACATGATGAGTTTTCATGGCCAAGATAGGTCAGAATTTATTAGGTTTTTTTTTTTTTGGCCTTCAACCTGACTGTTTTGGTTTAAAACATTTTTGTTTTAGGCCAAAAACA
>VUQK01001809.1:40989-52542 GCA_015106715.1 Bujurquina vittata
CACACACACACACACACACACACACACGCGCGCACGCACGCACGCACGCACGCACACACGCAGAGTTACAGATCTCTCACCAGCCAGGATGTGACCCAAAAGGTGTTGGGAGCAGTGCTGTGCCACTGTGCTGCCTGCATGACCATCAAACACTGCAAAGAAGCTCCAGTCAGCTATTTCTCCACCCAGCTGTGGCACACAGTTGTGGAAATCCTCCATGTTGGCCCTCCAGCCCTGCATACTGCCTAGGGCATAGGTGAGGCCCCAGCGGGCGCAGCCCTCCTCTGTTAACTTGTCCAGGACTGGCCGGTCTAAGTAGGGGCTGGGGATGACCTCCTCCTTCTCCCCCTCCCCTTGCTGCTCTCCCTCTGCTGCTCCTCCACGGCCCCCCTTGAAGAAAGAGCTGACCCTCTTCTCCGTTTCTTTCACCAGCTGGCGCACAAATGCAGGCATCTCCACACTGCCCTTCCTGGCTGTTCTCATGGCTCTTATGCACAGTTGTTGTGAAAGGAATCTTCTTTTGTCCCTGCCCCGGTGTTTGTGGCTAGGGTGGAGGGCTGAGCTATAGGCCTGACGTGGGGCCTGTGCAGTGTCTACGTAGCCCTGCTGCTCCAGGGCTCAGAGCATGGCTGCCTGAGCTGATGGATGTTCAGTGTGCTGGCTGCTTACCCCCCTCTTTCTTCTCATCTCCTTCTTTCCTCCCCCTCTGTGGAGATCTCACTGATCAGCGCTTTCACCTCCACTCATCCTTCCTCTTCTGCTTGTTTGGTCTCTTCTCTGTGCTACTGAGATTTCACCTTCTCCCTCGCTTTTTCATAGCTCGTCCCTCTTTCACCAGCTCTTCCCTTCCCTTGTTATTTTCCCTGCCTTTGCTGTGATTGGCTGGCTATTTGTGCACACCAATCCCTGCCTGCCTTGCTTTGACACTGTCATGTTTGAGCTCACCCTCTCTCACCGTCCTCCTATCTGCAGCTCTGCCCCTCCCACATCTTTGCTAATCTCAACCTTTGATCGGTTGGGATTATAGGCTTGTGGATTACAGTACTGCCAGACATGCAGCATAAAGTGTGAGATGGTGGGAAGAAGACACACAGAGGTTGTAGGTTGATCCTTTTAAACTGATATTTTACTTATATTTTTTTTACTCAGACAAAATGATAGTGCATGCACTGTAGCAGCACAGGGATTATTTTCCTAAAATCAAAGCTGCATTCACTCTTTAATCATGCGACAGTCTGGACTTTTTTGTATCCACGATGTCTGCTCAGCAATACAATACTTGGCTTATGGACATCAAGTACAGTTAATATGGATTTGACTCTTTTAGCGTTGATTTGTTTTTTTGTGATAATAATCAGCAACTAAAATGAAGGGATTTAAGATTTTTTTTATTCTCATTCAAAATGTCATTCAAAACGTCAAAGCTGACACGATATTGTTCACAGCAAATTCCTGTTTTCTAATCATAGAGGCAAAAATACATATAAATAGGCAAAGACTGCTGCATGTCTTAACCATCTAAACTGTGATTTATTTTTTTTCATGATTAAACACCACAACAGGACTTGCAGCTGTCTGGTTTGGCCTCGTTCCCTGAACAACAGCTTACATCTGTGGAGTGAGCAAGGATGACATTGCCACTCTGTGTAATTCTTTACACGCTCTGATTTATGTAGAGATATTCTGCCACTCATGAAGTCGCAATCACACAAGAAAGGAGGGAATTTATTTTTCTTTTAACCACTCAATAACTCATGATGGTGTAAAAACTGCTTGTCAAAGTTTCACACACAACAAAAACAAACATAATTTTTCTTTTTTTTGTCACCACCTGCCAAGAAGAGGCAGAATAAGAAGACTATTATTTGCATTCAGTTAGATGTGCATCAGCTTGATCACGAGTTTATCTATCCTTTTTGACATCATTCTATCCTTTTTTTTTTCTTTTCATTATCATGGCCACAATGTCAGGTTTTCACTGCAGAATTTTTGTGGCCAAACCATGCTAACAATATTGTCATGATGCTTGTACAAATTTAATAATAATGCTATCCGTCAAGTTCATTCATTGATTTTCTCAACCATTTATCCAACTCAGGGCTGCAGGGGTACTTTAGCCTATCCCAGCTATCAGTGGAAGAAAAGTGTAGTACATCCTGGACATGTCAGCAGTGTATCGCAGGGCCAATGCAGAGAGAAACAATCAAAGATGTGTGACAAAAAAACATGTGTTTTTATACTGCAACCCCCCCATCCCCAGCTGGTTGCAATAGATGACTGCCCCTCCCCGAGCCTGCTTCTGCTGGAGGGTTCTTCCTGTTAAAAGGGAGTTTGTCCTTCCCACTATCCCTACCGCTTGTTCTTAGGGGATCATTTGGGTTTTTTTGGCAAATAAATTGCTTTCATATGTCTATTATTAACTTAGCAATATATCAATTTTAAAATAGCAAAATTATAATTTATACTGGTATTATAACACCTTTGATTCATACTAAATACAGTCAACACATCATGGCTGCCAGTTTCACTGCTGTTTTTAATCTCTGTGCTTTTGTGACACGAAGTTCCTCTTGGAGGTTGCACATATATTATCTTTAGAGCTTGAAAGGTGTGAGTGAACGTGTTAAATATGCACATGGCGAGGCGCATTTGGCTCCACGTTTTGGTCTGACACACTAAAGGTGTTGTGAGGGACATTTGTGAAGAGCCGATAATGAACTCGATAGAGAAACCCATCTTTCCTGCTTACCTGTTAACTGGGGTAAGTGAAGTACTTTGGTTATTAAGTATTAAGTTTGCTGCTGGCATTAGCTGCTGGCTAACGCTAGCTGTTCTCTTATCAGTCTGGATTCATGATAATTTTACACTGTTATGGCTGCATGGAAAGGCCTCTGTGTGTAGGCCAGCCACCAACTGGTTGAGGAAGCATTAGTCTCTAAAAGCTGGAGGGGGCATGTACATGCTGATGTCTCAGGTTCCCAATTTGAGTGTGTGTGTGTGAATCCAAACAGGGTGCATCCAATACAGGATAAAATTAGGCCACCCGGGCCTTATATTGCTGACAGAGCTGGGGTGGCCAAAAAAAGCCTGGAGTGCAAGCCAACAGTGGAAGCACAAGAAAGATAGGGGAGCAAGCAGGACCACCGCTGAAATGGCCACCAAACGTAAGGAAGTCAATATTGACAGCTTTAAGTAAAGTGAAGGAGAGCATGGATGGGGTCACAGTGCAGCTGAATTTGTTTACCCCCCTCTGCTGTTCAGGGGTGAATGCAGGCAGCATAGCAAGTCCAGCATGTCTTTCATTTGGTAGACAGATGGGCTGAATGGGACTCAGCTAAATGAGACCCTATTGCTGATTGAATGCTGTTTGTTTTATTTGTGAAGGTTCAAATTGTACCACAAGAGGAGAAGTGTTGTCTTGTCAGGGTTGTTTTACTTTAGATAACGTATCACTGTTACTAGGATTAGAATCAGAGGTTGTAGTTGTGCCCTGCTTTGAAATGACTTTACTGGTTCAACAGCATTGATTTCACCAGCTTCCTGTCTGACTTTGTAATTAAATAAGACTGCATTCACTTATACTTATCATTGGGAAACCTATGAAATCCAGTTGTGATCTGCTGCTTGTAAATTGTCGAGTTGTGCTAAAATGTTTGTTTTAATCACATAATTATCTCTAGATTAGCACTGCAGTGTGGATGCTCGTCTAATGTTGTGGTGTTTGATGATTTAATATGTAACTTAAGGATTTATGATACATTCAGACATTTGCAGATCACATTAAGCAACGCATTCATTCAGAAACATTTTTCTACTTTAATGAAACGGCAGGGTGTGAAAAGAAAAAATGAAAAGATGTGAGGATTTCCTTGATTTGCTGTCTTTGTTAAGATTGTTTTGAAGGTTTCTGCCTGATAATTCTCTTTGTTACCCTTTCCTCTCTCTTATCCACACTTTGAAATCACAACATGTCCATTTTTCATATTCTGAACTGAACTGTTGCCACTGGACACTGTGGCACAAAGAATTTTACACAAAAGTCTCAGTCTCTATTTATGGCTCGAATCAGTTAGGAGTTCAAATATTGAATGGGGGGGGGTATAAAACAGAAAAGGGGGAATATGTCATAGCTACTCATAATATCTGTTTGTTCAAATTAAGTTCAAGGCCAGAAATAAATAAATATTGGGTGCCCTTACATTGGCTATAACGGTAAAGGTGGCATGTTAAACTGTTTTATGTATCCCGTGCATTTTAACATACAAACAGAGACGGATAAGTATTTTTCCTGTGCCTTCCAGCACTTTCCTCACTTTAAAATCTTCACTGCCACATTGCTGCTTTAATCATCCACTGACAGCGTAAAACCCTGCTTCACATTCAAGTCGTGAATTATAAGAAACTGTAGCCTGTACCTGATTTAAGTGGCTTATCAAAGCCTTTTTGAATATCAACTTATCATTTCACACATATGTCTTTCTCTCTGTACATTATCTGTGTTTACTCTGTTTTACAGTTTTGGATCTGGTGTACTGGCGTAACATTTGGAGGACTGGTGTGGTGTTTACAGGGCTGGTAATCGGTCTCGCCAGCTTGTTCCAGCTTAGTGCCCTCACCGTGGTCTCCCACGTCTGTCTGGGTGTCATGTGCCTCACCTTCCCCCTCCGTCTTTATTATAAACTGCTGGAGCTTCTGCGCTGGAACCCCGGCGTTCATCCCTTTCAGTGAGTCCATCAGCATTTATGCACAGGTTTTTCTTTTCCAACTTAAAATGTTGCTCCGATGCTTTCTGTAAGAATGTTACACCTGAAGCAAATTTTGTGGCCTGATATTTGATATTTTATCAACATCTAAGTGTGTTAGATATACTGTTTTTCAAAGTCCTGTTGTGTTATCCTGTTCCCAGGTCATGTCTGGATTATGACAGCTCTCTGACAAATAAGGAGACAGTGATGCTGGTAGAGGAAACGGTGTTGCTGATTGCATTTGCTGTCACGGAGATCAAACGGCTTATTTTCATTGAAAGCATAATTGACTCTATTAAGGTACAAGTGTGATGGTAAAGTAGCAGCGTGTTGTGTTGGATTAAAAACTCTTTGATGCCACCTGGTGGTAGTTGCACAGTAGCGTGCATGCGTGTGTGAGCTTGTGGCTTGGGGAAATTTGTACTGTTTTAATTCAGCCTATGTTACTTATTGTTGGCTGGATCAGCAAATGAAAGAAAAATACTTAAAAACTGAACTAGTATGCAGTGTTGATTTTTTATGGGATCAAATGTAGTATCAACACCTTTAAAGTTCAGAGAGACGTATTAATATAGCATAATTCATAAATCAAATTACAGTTAATAAACTAAACAATTAAACCATTAAATAATCTTTTTCTGTGCTCTTTCTCTCAGTTTGTTGTGCTTCTCTATCTGCTGACCTATGTTGGCATCCAAACTAATGGACTGACCCTGGTGATAACTGGTGAGTTGTACTTGGTGCACGGGTATGCCTTATATCTAATTTCCACTTACATATTCTATTAAGCTCCCAGCACCTTCAAATGTGTCTTCCTCTTTTAAGGACTAATATGTGTTTGTGATCCATCACTCTCCTTTTAAAATCACGCCTCCTCAGAGAAATAGTCTGCACCATGTGTTTGACTAGGAGAATGTACAAATTTGTTTGTGTGACACTAAAGTGACATAGGGTTCAGGAGGCAGAGCGGATCATCTACTGAAGGCTGGTGGTTTGTTCCCCGGCTCCTTCAGTCTGGATGCCAGTGCATCTTTGGGCAAATACTAAACCCTGAGCTGCCCCCGATACATGCATTAGAGTGTATGAGTGTGTGTGTGTATATTTTAGAGAAAGCGCTTAATGGCACAGAATGAAAGTACTGCACACATTTGTGTGAATGTGGCTGATAGCAGAAAGTGTTTTGAGCGCACAGCCAGAGTAGAACCAGTCAAGTAATTTACATAAATAATTTGTCTGTCCAGCTGTGATCGCTGTTTTCTCCCTTCCTCTACTGTACAAAAAGCAGCAGGTGAGTTTCATTATATTTTACAATTCTGCTCACAATGGGAATGATTTATCAAGCTGATTAATATGATAAAAAGTGTTTCAGATCTTAATTTAAAAAAAAAAATTCTGAAGAAAAACAGAAATGCATTTTAGCAAAATTTCCTGTGATTCCAGAGGGATAGAAGTTAAGATGCAGACATTGCTGATTTGTGCTGACCTCTCTGTTATTTTGGTGACAGGTGCGGATAAGAAGGATGCTTAGAGCAGTCAGAGCTTTTGTAAAGAGAGTCAAAAATCTGTAAGTGACCAACCCATTAATACGATATTGTTTTCTGGGCTCTGTCATGTCATGCTAACAAAGTTGTAACTTTTTTTTTGTGCCGTTGTTTTCTGCATTGTGACGCCTCTTTATTATTGCAGGTTCTCCAGTCTCTATGAATCAGTGAGGCCCTCTCCAGCACCTGCACCAAAACCTGCACTTGCAGCTGCAAATGTGCCCAAACAGAAAGCCAAGTCAAAGTAACTTGTTGGTCACATGTTAAAAAAACCCAGCATTTGGGATTTGGAAAAGACTGGAATGGCATCCTCTGCGGGGGCCGCTGGAGGGGCTGCTCGTTTCCACTTCTCCACCATGATGTTTGTTTATGGGAGCAAGATATAATTGATCTTGACAGCTTAAACAAAGCTGCCATTCACTGAAGGAGAGAGAAGGGAGGTGTATGAGGACGGGAATTTTATTTACTGTGATGCTCTCTGTGGGCAGTGTCTAGCAGAACCAGTTCACGCAGTCATCCTCTTCAAGTAGGCTATGGATGGCACAGAACATCACAGTTTTTTTTTCTAATAACAAGTGTATTTTTACATAACTAGTGCACTGTGTTCCTGTTAAACTGTGGAAGTATTTATAACAAAGTCCTGCAGCATTATTGCTGCTTTTATCATCATTTGTTGTTAGCAGGACAGAATAGAAAGACATGATCACCACCTGCTACTAATCAGTATTAATAGTGCTGCATTTGCTAAGTCAAGGAAAAAGCTTTGTAAGCAGCAACTCCTACAACTTTTAAAAGACTTACATGGGAAATAATGGGGGCACTCTCTTTTGATCTTGGTGCTAATCGCTTTTAATTAGAAACAAACAGTGGCTTCAGATTGTGCAGAAAACAATTTGCTGATAAAAAAAACAAAAAAACAAAACACTTTTTGGATGAGAGCTTAGGCTGTATACAAAAGATGGACATAGCCACTGTGAAATCCTTGGTTTGTGAAGTATCAAAATGTCACCGTGTTTGCTTTTTGAAACCAGATGGCGTGAGCTCAGGGCGGGTCTCATTGTGTAACTGGGGGACACTGCACACTCATTGGCTGATGACTTGTCAATCACATGGTAAAAAAATTCCTTGCTTTATTGCGCTTCTGGACACTAATGTGGATGATAATTTACAAACTTTATGCCGTATTTAATAAGGCTTAAAAGTAGCGACTTAGCCCAACAACTCAGCAGAGAAGTGCTGAGGACCGTTTTCCCACACACAACCTGACCAGGACTCGCCCCCTGCTGGTAATTAGAAAGAAAGAAAGCTTAAAGCTCTTCTGCACTGACTTAATGTAACTCTTTTATATACAGTCTATGTATAAGAGTAAAAGTTATTTATGCTCCAAATATTTAGAAGTTGGTTTTAATTTATAAGTGAAAAGGCACACAAAAACCCTCAACACTAACACCTTTTAAGTTGATATGGCAAATCTATAATCAAACAGATGTCTATGGAGCAACATCAGCATTAATGTGGAGATTATTTCTGTGTACAGAGTAAAAACAAGTCCATTATTCACTCTTCTTAAGCCCTGTAACACCTGACCTCTTTAACTCTCTCTTATTATTTGATGTCATAATGGCTTAACCTTACTGTCTGGTGCTGCACTGGTGTAAAATGGCTTTATGGTGGGTTTACTCTGGGGTCTTTGGAAACAGCTGCCTGCTATGTTTGAACATGACATCATGGGAGTGGTCAGAGTAAGCCATAGTCGGTGGAGAACTACCAAAGCAGCAGCCACCACAGCAGCAGCCACGGGTTAGTAAAGTCCCGTTTTGAAGCCTAGAAATGAGAGTTTTCACCACCACCAGCTTGGTGTTCTGAAATATGATATGAAAAGTGAGCGGTGGGTCAGACTGTGAAACTGCATACTCATTGGATAACGACTTATCAGTCATAAGTTGCTAGCCAATTAGCATACTCTGGGTAATCCTCCTTATGACATTTCTGACAAGTTTACAAAATGGACTGATTTTATTCAGTTTTACCCAAAACAAGTGACCGAGCCCACAAACTAATCAGGAAAGGGTTTACTTAGGTCTGTTATGTCACATACATCTGAAGGACCTGAGGATTTGTTTTTTTAGGATCCGCAGGTATCCATAGTGCCTACTAAAAGGAATGCAGGTCCAGAAGAGACAAGTGCTCGAAGGAAAGTTCAACATTGAGGCAGAGATCATTTGAAGAAGCCCTTAAATCCCATTTATATTCTTAAGTTGGTGCAGTTTTAGGAATCTCACGGAATTATCAGCACAGATAATTTCTTCACTATCAATTTAACACTTCCAGTGAGGATCTGATGTTGTCACTGGTACAGCTGGTTTGGTGGCAATTTTGGGTGAAGTTTTCCTTTATTGTAACAAACAGCTGCCAAATCTGAGGCAGTTAAATTGTGAGCAGCAGTGCTGTTTAAGCCAGAGAGCTCCTATCAGTGTACCAGATCAGGGGTAAAGACTGTAGTTCTTTCTACTGGTCAAGGTTTCAGACCATAGAACTGAAGCTGCTGCTCATACTAACATGTCTTAATGAGAGTGCAATAATCATATTGGATGTATGTATTTAGATAATTAAGCTTTTATTTGCCCAGATTATGCAGTCAACATATTCTCATGAGTCTTATTTTATATATTTTCTGTAGCACTCTTAGTGCCAGAAAAAAAAATATTTGCCCATATTCACCATATCTGAAAAGCCTCAAAACTTGGACAAAAATGAAAAACTGTGAGAAGTAACTGATAGAAAATGTATTGATGCGTAAATCATACACCAGTGCAAAAGCTTACTGTGAAATAACTTTGTAAGAATGTATTAGAATTAATACAGGCCACTTTTGGGTGTGAAATGTACCCATTTTTCTCTCTTATTCAGTATAATAAAAACTCAGTATAAAGCACATGGTCTTAAAAAACAGCTGCCTTAGGCTAGGCATCATCTGCTATCCCATGTTTTAGGTCTACTCTATATTTATAATGGTGTTTAATTTTTTTATTGTCATGTTCTATTGTAATTTTGCTCCCAAATAAAAACTTGTTTACTACAAATAAAGATTAGTTTGCAGTTTTCTGTACCTTCACATACTGCACTATGCAAAAAGTCTTGAGCAACTCATTTGTTTATGCTTTACTAGGAAAATGGGAAATAGTTGTAGCAACTTATTGAAATACATGCAAACATACACTATATTGACAAAAGTATTTGCTCGTCTGCCTTCACAGGCATGTGAACTTGAGTCACAACCCATTCTTAATCCATAGGGTTTAATATGACATCGGCCAACCCTTTGCAGGTATAACGGCTTCATAGGTCAGGACTCTGTGCAGGCCAGTCAAGTTCTTCCACACCAAACTCACTCATCCATGTCTTTATGGACCTGCTTTGTGTACTGGTGTGCAGCCATATTGGAACAGGAAGGGTCCATCCCTAAACTGTTCCCACAATGTTGGGAGTATGAAATTGCCCAAAATGTCTTTGTATGCTGAACCTTTCACTGGAACTAAGGGGCTGAGCCCAACTCCTGAAAAATAACCCCACACCATAATCCCCCCCCTCCACCAAACTTTACACTTGGTACTGTACAATGCAGTCAGACAAGTACCGTTCCCCTGGCAACCACCAAATCCAGACCTGTCCGTTGGATTGCCAGATGGAGAAGCGTGATTCATCACTCCAGAGAATACGTCCATTGGCAGCATTCTTTACACCACTGCAGCCGATGCTTTGCATTGCACTTGGAAATTTAAAGCTCGGATCTCTTTTTTTGTCCAGCACTTGTCCACTTGTTTCTTTAAGGACACACTGTACACATGCTGAAATGTGTCATATTTTCTACTAATAACACTGGGAATCAACTTGCTGATGCAGAATACAATTTTATGCCTGTTGAATTGTGTTATCCCTGCCATTTTGAAGTGAAAAAGCAGCCAATGTCCAAAGTAAAACTTAAAAGCCTGAAGAACTATTGCTCAAGACCACATTTTAAAAGGAAAAGAAAATCTGGCTTTTTGAAAGTAAAATGAATGGAAATGAGGGGTGGCTCAAGACTTTTGCACAGTACTGTAGTAATCAATTTTCTTCTATTGGCTGAGTTAACTGTTTTGACATAAACATGACTGAGTATTTCAACGTGACAGTGTATACTTCAACTTGTGTCAGAACATAAAGCTCTACAAGTCACAGTGCCAGGACTCTGAAATGGAAACTTCTAAAATGAATTAATGTGTTATTTGTTCCATTAGTTATAGTTTTGTTCTATGACATATGAAAATACTGTCCATGCCAAAGGATTAGTAGTTTTCCACAGCGTAAACAGGCTTAATGGTAGAACAGAAGCCACTCCAAGTTTTAATTCTCTCTGACAAGTAGCAGCCAAAAGCCACATTATGTATTCAGTGACGCACACGCTCTACCAGGAGCTGCACTGACACATTTGTCCACTAGGTGTTGCCCTAGGAAAGTGTTTGCTACACTCGATAACAAGAGGCTTGATCTAAACAAATCATTGATTTCTGTCAAACATCTCCACCCTCACTGTGCTGTCATTACAACGTGAGCTCTGGCTCTTCACAACACAAACACCACATCACTGACTCCTGGTAATAAAAGCGGCTTTTGTCTTTGATGTGGGCGTCACAATAATTGCAATGTGACTGTGACCTTGAGATGATTAAAAAACCCCAAAACAAACTAAAACTCTTTTCGCCAGTTCAAACTCTCTTACAAATCTTCAAGGACTTCCTCTCTTGTTTCCCTGAGTCGTGACTCAGAGCTTCCATCTCTCAGTGTTTACTGTTAAAAAGGTCACTGAACACCCTCATCTAGAGATTTCTGCCTTCACGCAGCAAGTCAGAAGACTGTTTCTTCTATTCTTATAGCTTTTCAAGTGGTTTTGGTTATATTTCCAACTGAGAACACACTTGGCAACAATGTGCACTTTAATACATACGTCAGTCAAGAAAATAGCTCAAAACCGTTGAATCACATTGGAGGAATGTGAACACTACAGCATACACATATCAGCAGGGAATACCCCTAAAATGTCATTATGGCACTTAAAAAAATATTAGCTCTCTGGGTCCCAACAGTAAAAGTCAGACACTGTATATTCTACAGGATTATGAAGCAGGAGATCCATTTAAGTTTAAACAAATAATGAGAACCTTTTCCTACCCCCCCCCCAAAAAAAAAAGAAAACCCCTGAAATGTTCCATATTTTTATTTCCTCAATA
>VUQK01001810.1:1049-16487 GCA_015106715.1 Bujurquina vittata
TGCTGTTTTCAAATTTACTTTGCATATCTATTAGTGATAAATTGCTGAAAATTGCTATTGCTATCTACATGCACAGAAATTCACACGATCGACTTGCATTCAGAGTAGACACTGATTTCAGACTGGTTGTTTGGACACAGGCTTTCTCCCACCAGGTGACTTGTACAATTGTCTTGTGATCAAAAGTGGTCATACAACCTCTGATACCTCCAAGGGGGGTTATGCTCCATAGCTAACCCTACCCAAAACATTACACCCCCCAATGCCTCTTTTCTTAACTTCAAAATGTGATGTGTTTATGTGTCTTTGTGTTCTCAGTCACCCAGGTGAAGGGGTGATTCAACTTATTTCAGTAGCACGATCCGGCAGTTTAGGCATCACCATTGGAGGTGGCTCCAACAGGCCCGACGGCCCTGCAGTCTTCATCCAGGAGGTGCTGTCAGGAGGAGACTGTCACCGGGTAAGAAAAGAGGGCAGAGAACGAATGTGTGCATGTGCAGACCTGCAGTATGGCATCGGATTAGTGCAAAAATATTGCTGAGCCCTGTTCCCCATGACATAGAAAGCAATAATGCTTTCTATGTCAAAATGAATTTCTAATATGGTTATAGTTGGACACTTGGTAATTTAGCTGTGAAATGCAGAAACACTGCTGGCATGCACATGTTCAGTATAAAAGAGGGTGTTTGCATCAATCTTGATGGATAATTAGAAATTCAAAGTGAATTAAACACTGATTCGGTATTCTTGCCGTTTTGTATTTTAGTGTCAGTGCTGCTGTGTTAGAAGTCCCAGAACAGAACAGACACACTGTGTGAAGGTCATCGAGCCCTACTGTTTCTCCACCGTTACACAGTTTATATATGCTGAGACACTGACACACTGATTGCTCTAACAAGTTAGGTTACTGGATGCACAGGAGTAATGCATCTAAGTTAGGTCCATACGTATCTGGAAATGACAGTTTTTGCAACTTTCCGTCTGTAGAGCTATAGTGGCCACTCTATATCCCTATTGTTCTTTGTTTTTTTTTGTGCTTAAAAGTCCAATAGACAAGGATGTGAACGGCTTTTGTTTTCTACCAGTGTGAAAGGAGATATGTTAGAGAAGAATAACCTCTCAGAATTGTCTGATGCATGTCTATTGCAGCTTGTCCTCCAAGCTCAGGTCCTTTGGGAGCTTGAGGGTCCTACGCAGTATCTTAGCTGTTCCCAGGACTGCTCTCTTCTGGATCTCAGATGTTGTTCCAGGAATCAGCCGGAGCCACTCTCCCAGTTTCGGGGGCCACTGCCCAGAGTGTTTTGATTACCACAGGGACCACCTTCCTTTCTAGCTCCTCTGAGCCCTTGGTATCTATCTTTTTGTGTTCTTTTTTCTTCCTCCTCTGCTTGTCCTGTCAGTTACCCATCACCAGTTTCTCCAGCTGTATCTGGAAGTCCCACAGGATCTTAGCTCTGTCATACTCAACCACCCATCCGGGGCGTGTCTCATTTTGATGTCAGGACTCCTGACCCTTCTTGGCACAGATATTCCTGTATGCTAGCCAGCTACTTGGTTATGGCATTTCATGTATGTCCTGCCTGCTAGCATCGTGCACCCTGTTATGTGCTGGATTGTCTCAGGGGCTTCTCTGGACCAGGGGTTTTGCCTGCTGTGGCAGACTCCTGCCTCTATCAATCCTGTTCTTAGAGCTTGTTCCTGTTCTGCCATGATTAGTGCCTCTGTGCTGTCCTTTAACCCAGCTTTGTCCAGCCATTGGTAGGACAAAAGCCACTTCTTCTATCATTGGTACATGCCATGCAGGGACCTGTCCTTCTATGATGGTTCCTGTTCTTGCTCCTCTTCTTTCTCAGGTTTCTGCTGCCTGAGGTATTCACTAAGCACACGATCCTCTGTGGCCATCTTCCTGATGTATTCATGGATCTTTCTCAGCCTCCTTCCTTCGGCTTAGCGTACAGTCTCAGAGTGCTGAATGGGTAAAACATTCCATGCATGGTAAGGAGCTTCCTTCTTTTAATGTCAGTGGGTTCTATCTCCTCCTCTTGGATGGGACTGGTTCCTTCAAGACTGTCTGGCCTTCAGTCAGCCTTTCCGGGTGCATCCCATCCATTAAAAGCTGATGCATTTGGGCTGTCAGGCACTCATGGAGTGCAGTTTGCTGCTTTAGCCAGTAGGTGTGACTCATGCCAATGGCTGCTGCTGTCAAATTCTTCATATTTCAGACTTTTTTTTTGAAAGTCTCTCTGTTCAGGGAGGTAAATGTTTACAGTCACTCATATTTTGATGTAGGCTTGGGTAGCCTGGGGATCCTCCGTGAAGTTAAAAAGAAACCATGCTGATATTGTCACTAAGACTGATTGAATACTGTCAGGAATGAAAAGATGCTACATTGTTTGAAGGAATTAAACATTATCAAGCTACAGAGGGCTGAATCCAAAATCCCACTGAAAATCAAAGTGTTTCTCAAATCCCACTGATGCTACATATCTCTAAGGTGGCAAAGCATGTGAAACATTATTCTGTGTGACTGCCTTGTTTATCAAAACTGGAACTATACAGTTCTAGTAAACGGGGATTGGTCCTGCACATTCCCATTCCACTGAGTAGGAATGTCACAATTACTGTTGCTAGTTCAGATAATCAAATACAGATTAGTCCTCCTGCTTCATCTGCCCATTTTCATTTCTGTCAGTGGAAAGAATTCCTTAGGTCAGTGAGTCCATTGTTATCACATGGAACACAGAAACCAAAGACAAACAAATCCAAGATGGATGTAATTGAGACTCAGTCAGACAGCATCTGTGAAGAAATCAAGAAAATTTCCACATATTGAAGTGGAATGACAAAAAAGTCACTGACATCCAGTACACACCTTTCCTTCTGTTTGCAAACCCTTCCTTACTCTTCTGTTCTCCCTGCTTCTTTTTCCTCTATTCTTATCCCATTGCCTTGTTGTCCACCCACTTACATTTAAATGTGGACAATATGACAAGAAGGGAAATGAGGAAAAATGAATGGGGACACAGTGAATCTGCAACTGATGTTTGTATGCTTGAAAGAAGCCATTTCCAAGCAGATGTTTCTTGTAGCAAATATCCAATAAGGTGACTGTGAAATATAAATTATTTGAAGCTTAGCAGTTCCTCGGGATGAAGAATGCATACAATTTTTGTTTGCTGAAACAGAAGATTTTAACTGGTGCAACATGTTTATCACTGAATCATTCAAAAGCACTAAAAACAAATCTATTCATATGTGTCCTTTGATGAAAAATGAAGCCAGTGACCACTCAAGGCTGGCTCAAAAACTGTCAATTCCCACAGAGCTGTTAAACAGGTTTAAACTACTGGTTTGATCTCTACAGCTAACTTTCTCCTTTAACAACTGTGTGTGTGTGTGTGTGTGTGTGTGTGTGTGTGTGTGTGTGTGTTTGGGGGGGGCGGATACTGCCCCAGGTAAAGGACTTGCCGTGATGGTGACAGGAGTGATGGGAGTGAGAGGTTGACAGACAGATTGGGGCTGCGTCTGCAGTGACGTGGGCGCTGTACCAGTCTGCTGTGGCAAAGAGGGAGCTGAGCGTGAAAGCAAAGCTGTCAGTTTACCAGTCAGTCTGCATCCCTACCCTCACCTGTGGTCATGACCTTTGGGTAGTGGGAGAAAGAGGTCTGGGCATCTCTGTTGCCCCTGCAATCCTGCTCTGTATAAATGGAAGAAAAAGGATGGATGGATTAATTTTATCGCTTAGTGAACTGCAGCTGATAAGAGTAGATGTTACAATTAGGAAATGAAAATGTAAAACAGGTATAAAAAACAACCAGCATTTCATAAACATTCCCAATAATAATTGTGAAAATCTTTTTGCAAAGACTTAACCTTACAATCCAAAGTGCTATTGCTATTTTCCTTGTAGCTCAATTACTTCACATGCTGATCTTCAGACCTTTTTTCTTGATCCCTGGGAGAAAACTGGTCTGTTTTAGGCCTAAACAAGTGCATTAAAGTCAGGTGATCATCACTGAGAGAAGATCTGGATTTTTTAAACTTCCTCATAATGTCAGAGAATGGATTACTGTTTGTGATTTTGTGGAAAATCCCAAAACTGGTCTTGACTGCTCCATCCCTGGATGCTTGAGCTTAGTAATATTTATCTCCTGTCTCTACTCTACATTCTGCATCAATCTGTCTTTTGTTTAATGAGCTGACATCTTTCAGGGCTGGTAAACTCAATTCTCTCATAATTGTCTGTTCCAGTGCATTTACAGTGAAGCCGCATTCGCTTGCACACACATCTGCAACAAAGTTGTACTATGATTTCCCATCAAATCCCCCAAAACAGTAAGCCATTCTCTGATGGGTAGTTTATCTGCATGTGTACTTACTTACTTTTGAATCTGAATTACCCATTGACCTCACTCGGGCCGAACAGGGACAACCAACGGGCCTGATGTGGCCCACAGGCTGTACAGTGCCCAGGGCTGCTTTATGGCATCAGGTGGTAAAGCTCAATTTTCTTTTCTGCACCACCAGCTGGATGTTGGTTTCATTGTTCTGCATTGGGTAAAAGTAAGACTGCTTCCCGATGGCCAGTCTGTGCCTCCGAACATTCAACAGTTTTCTTCTTTTGTGACACATAAAGTCCCTCTGACCTGATCAATGGATATTATATTTATATATAATTTGAAACAAATGAGAAAAATTCAATGCAATATCAAATTATGAGGCAAAAATGCTAATCGAAGCAAAAATATTTTTTTACATTATGATAGAACTGAATACATTAATACATAAACTTATAAACCATCTCTACATCCACTACATTAATTCTACATCTATAATGGGTTTTTTTACGGATGCGGCCGCATGCAGCAGACCCATTTCTTTTCTTAGTCACTTACCCATGGACTCACAATCCCCATGTGTGAGAATAGTGTAACAGTAGAGCTGTAGAGCCACACACTGTCATTAAGGCTTCTGAGCTCACATAACAGCATGCATAATTCCTAGCTATATTTAAAAGCTACTCACACTGACTCTGTCTCTCAGTCGTCTGATGTTGAAGCAGCTTGTTCATTTCTTTCAAATCCCAGCTCTTAATCCTTTGTGTCATATAGGAAGCAAGCTCAAATTTCATGCACTGTGCGGTTTTGTTGTTGTTGCATGGGATGAGTCAGCAGGGGGATTATGTAGCCATGCATTTATCAGATCTATGGTAGATGGAAAATACCATGCAAAAAGGAAAGATTGATTTCTGTTTAGATTTGCAGTGAATCTAATCAGTGGATTATCCATTCTCATGTATCTTTGTTAACTTGGTACTGCATTGGCATGCACGTTATAACTGTGTACTGTTTTTAGTGGGCCGAGTCACAAATATGTTGACCTGAACTGTAGGCCACCCTGGCCCGCAGTGGTGCTGTTGTTGGTCCTTTAGCGTAGCGCCTGCCCCAGAACTCTTTATTATGACGTGCCCAGGAGTTAAACAGAGCAAACTGTCCACTGTTTTTTTTTATATATCTTTGATCCTTCTTCCTCCCTTTTGGCTCTTCATGTTGATCTCTGCTATTGTTCTGTTTGCAGCACATTTTTCAACAGTTTTCTTTTCTTTTCTGGCACCACACTGAGTGGCAGCCTTTTGCATCATACCACAATACCGGTACCCCACATTCATTGTTCCTGATTGTGTAATGTTTAGATTTTGATTTATTTAGTCACAGTTTTCACTTTTTGGTATTTTGGGCTCATATTTCCTGTTCATCTTATGGCTGTTAGCTGCACAGTAATTTTCCAGTCTTTGAGATAAATAAATGAATATTTCTTATTGTTATTACATGCAGTCATTGCTGTCGGGATACATGCTGTTGGCTTTTCGGAGGACCGCACACAAATGTGTCAACATAGCCACTGTTTCTCATTGGCCTCCTTTTGTGCTAAAAGTGGATGGCATGGTAGTGCAGTTAACGCTGTTGTTTCACAGCACAAAGGCTCCTGGTTCAATTCCTGGCGGAGGCCTTTCTGAGTTTGCATGTTCTTCCTGAGCCTGTGGGTTTCCTTAGGTTCATTGTGATTACTTTTTCATCAAGATATATTTAAACAACTGCTGCACAACAAAACCTACCCCATCAGATGCTTTAGCCGATCTGAACGCTGTCCGTCTCACAAACGTGTCACTCTCCAAATATTGAATCATTGAGATAACACTTTATTTTCCTTTGAAGCTTGAGGTCAAGGTTGCCAAAATTCAAACTCATTCAAGATTTCTAGTTCTCGAATTATCATAAAGTGTTGGCCTCTGACCTCTGACCTTGACCAATTTATGGGAAAAATTTAATCAGGTGATCAAGTGGACATCTTTTGTGCAAATGTGGTATGAATCGGACTGGTAGTTTTGTTGTAATATTGTTAACAAACAAACACACAGACTAAAACAATGCACTTGGATAGATGCTGATATTCTTGGAACTGGCCCTGTGTATCTGTAGGTTTGTGCTGTTAAATGGCATTTAATCCTCCACAGAAACAGGGCTCCTGTGTTTTTGTCCTTCTGCTTAGTATGAAGAAAACTTTGGTCTCTCTGTTGTGTAGGATGGACGGCTGAGACCGGGGGATCAGCTCATTGCCATTAACAAGGAGTCTTTGATTGGTGTGACACATGAGGAGGCCAAAAGCATGCTGAACAAAGTGAAATTCAGGTGAGTGGTGATCATCCAATCAAAGTGATTAAATCTGTAGGAAAAGTGAATATACTCAGGCACTGCATACACAGTGCTACACTGCAAACTCTTTTGTTCCTTATACTTTGGGACATTGATACAATTTTTATTTTTTGCTGTTTTCCATCATGTATTCAAGTTAGAGTTCTATAATGAAATTTGACTTGAACTGCACACTTTCAACTGTAGGAGACATTTAACTAAAGTACTGCAGCTCACTCAAATTCAATTCAAGTCAATTCAATTCAATTGTCTTTATAGACATGTCACTCCTGGTCCTGATTGGGGAGGGCCCTGAGAAAACTACAGGGTCCAATTTACAGATTCAATATTAACTTTACTGACCTCCAGTTGGTGCAATCAAGTGTAATTACTGCTGACATGAATTATTATTCTACCAAATCTAAGTTTATCCTTAGCCAGCTCCTCCTATGTTGCCTGCTCTGGCCCCTGGAAGACAATCATTCATGGTCGCTGGTGTTGCTTCACATTTCTCAAAACAGTCGCCAATAACCAGGACATGTTTTTTTTTTCCATTGAAGTCTACCAAGAGAGCCACAAAAAAGGTCTAATGGGGTTTTTTTGGACAGATAAACCTGATCATTAAAAAGCATGGATATTGGTAAGAAAAGGTCAAGATTTGAAGAATGAAACATCTCCTGTAAAAGAGATAAAACAGTGTGATGTAATCCAAAGTGAGACCATGGGATTTAATTGTTTCCAGTATACTGGGTCACATGTGGGTCATTTCATTTAAATTCAGTTAAAATTAAGAAAAGTTCCTGTCTCACCCTCTTAGAATTAAGTTTTTTGTTGGCTTTTGATAATAATAATTTTTAGCTTATCTAATAGTTACCTTTTCCAGTATTTTTGGGTCCTCATAATTTAAGTAGAGGAGGCAGCCATGTGAAAAAAACAACCAAAAATCATTTAATCTTTGTTAAGCAGGGCAACCAAATGAATTTTACACCAAGTATCACAATTCAAAAATTCAAACTTAAAATCTCCTGTTTCTTCTGAATTTAATGGCTAACAGTAACAGGTGCTGGTACCCTGGATGTTTTACCGGTTTCCTTGTAATTCAGCAGGGAAAACGTTAAAAAGGGCTTTTTGAGTGAAGTCATGTCTCTATTAGTGTTACGACATTGTGGCTTTGTGATACCAGGACTTTTGTAGAATTGCTGTCATGGTGCCAGGGGTTTCATTGTTTGAATTCTTGGTAAATATATTTGACTTTGGGCTTCTGTTGAGGTTTGTAACTCTGGGCGTTTAAGGCTCTGAGGTCAGGTCACTAGGAATTATCCTGGTGTTTATTGAATGCCACTCTTTGGTGATGTCCTTGGATTACAAGCATTAGGCAGTCATTGGCAAAAAACTATTCTTAACTATGTATTTAAAATAAGCATTTTTTGTACTAATGTTAATTTTGTGCAATTAGATTTGATCTGCTAGAAATGGAGCATTGTATTTAATAAAGGCTCTAACTCCTCACTGTTTATTGGAATGGTTTCATTCAACCCACCAAGTTAAAGCTGATTTTACACTTTAAGCCCATATTTATCACACAACTTGAATATGTTTTGGTAAATAGGTAAAATAACAAACTGGTCCACATATACGGACCACACTTTATGTGGACCATAACTGGTTGCATGCTTATGTCTTTGTGTTTGCAAAATTGTTTTTGTCTCCAGTCAAGATATCGCAGTGGACGTGGCCTTCATCCCAGGCAAAGGACTTTTTCCAAGCAGCACATCTCTTCACAATGGAGTCCAGCGAGCCTCGGGCAACAGCTACAACTCTGGCCGCTTAAAAGTCCACATCAGATCACCCGAGGTCAGAATGAGTGGCATATTATTACTCTGTCAACATACCAGAAAAAGCAGCAGGATTTTAATGTGAACAATAATTAGACTGGCGTCTCCTACATCAGCACTCTGACAGCAGGATAAAAGACAGGGACTGAGCTTTGGGTAACAGCTGCTGCAAGTTCCTTTCTGTATTTATCCCCACTCTAAAAAAGTTGGCTGAGTTGATTATGTGCCTTTTAAAAACTGCTACAAATTTTAAAAAATGCCCTCTGATTATTTTAGTTCTAGTCTTTGGTAGCGGCTGATTGTACTGAGCTGTTCACTTCCTTCATGTTTGTGAAACATCTTTACACTGCAGGTCAATAGTGACTATCAAAATCCCTCAGTGGTCATTAGTATTTCATTTATATTTAATTTTTTGTGTTTTCCATTTGCACGTGTGAATGTATGTCTTTTTTTCTGTGCAGATCTGTGCAGAGGAGCCAGCCCCAGTGTCCTCGCCTTCCCCTGACATCTGCCCTCCGGATATTAACGTTTCAGGTAGCGCACTGGCTGTTTCTTCCTCTTCCTTTGCTCTCGTGCTGCAATGCTGTGGTGAGAGCTGTGCAGGCTGCACACTCAGCTCTGGATTCACACAGATATTAACATTAATAAGAACCATTTACATTAGAGATTCAGTGTCCTCATAATAAACACTAAATTTTCCACCTTGGTATATTTTATATGAATAAGAGCTCCATTGTTCTACAGAAACTATTCAACACAGCATTGGCATCTCTGCTGCATTGAATACAACGATTTTTCTCATTTTTAATTAAACTGCAGCAACCAGGAACAAGGACATTTATGAGGAGCTGTTAAAGATGTGCATTGTGCAGCAGTATTGAAATGACAAAAATATAGACACACAACAAAAATACAGACGGATGACAAAGGAAAGACCTGAACGCTGGATGATCCTCTTTATCCTGTAATGAAACATTTTGAACCTGATGGAGGTGGTTTCTTCCACAATGACTGCCTCAGAGAAAGGTGGTCTATGGAAGCTGTTACTAGGAGTTTCACTCATACTGTAATGCTAAGGGACCCAGAGAGGCCGTGCAAATAAGTGCATTGCACAGTGTTAGCTGGTGGTGTCACCTTTACATGGGGAGCAAGCAGGCACCAACTCTGTGAGGGTTCTCTTTGTCACCCATTTATATTTATATGCAATGGCATATAAATATTTACTGCTCTTCTGCAACCCTTGTCTATGTTTTCACAATGAAAATATGACTTACCGGTAGTTCTTCAAAGCAACATTGCCATCAATTCCTTATAAAACATTCCCAAATCAAGGTTGAAATTTTCACTAATATGTTGTTCAAATGAGACACACTAAATAAGCCATCTGATCTGGTTTTGTTGCTTGGGATTGGGCTTAGGCAGTGAGGAGAGGATCCAGTTTAATCCAACCAGCACACTGTACGGGATCATCTTAATACTGATGGCTATTCTTAAATTTTATTGGAGAACTAATAAAAACATTCATGAAGCAAAGAGAATTCATTGGTTTGTGTTTTTTTCCACCGGCGCAAACTTTAGCCACCATGATGCTGCACAGATGCACCGGCAGCCCTGGTTTGTTTCCAGCTGCTATAAAGTATAGAGTATAGCACCTCTCTATCCTAGAACACAAGTTAAACCTTCCCATTGATTTGACAGTGAAGAACTTTTTGTCCTTCATCTCCCAAACTACTAGTTACACATGAACGTATCAGAGAACAGAGGCGCCCTGAATCAAATACTGCAGTGATGTTAGATTCAACTCAGTCATTGTGCACACAACAAAATGAGCGTTTCAGATCATTCATCCAGAGACGAGCATCTGCGGTCATGCAGCCAGAGACCGGCGCTACCGTTAGGCAATGTGGTTTAAGTGTCTTGCCCAAGGACACAACGCAGCGCAGGGACAGGGCTCGAACCAGCAACCCTCCAGCTGCAAGGCAAGCGCCTACCCACTGCGCCACTGCCACTTCTGAGCAATAATTTGAATATTGATGAAACAGACCTGTGCTGCAGTTATCTGGACAGCATTTTACCCTCTGAGTCTGCACGCTGCTCACACGATTGAAAGTATATCAAGGAGTATATCAATAGTATATCAAAATGCCGAAAGGCGTGGATGTTGGGATGGAGCACATTATTTCGTTCCTAGTGAGCATGCTAAAAATCTTTCCACCTTCAACCCATGGACATACCGTACATCATTCAGAATTTCAGGGTTTTCTCCCAAATGTAACTGATACAATACACAGTTTGTTGTGATTTTGTGCTATATAAATAAAACTGAGTTAATTGAACTCAGTTTAGAGCTACAAATTACTATGAAACTAAAACTACTGATCACAATATTTAGAAATCATACTAAGGATGTGTGAAAATCTGAAATGTGCATGACATGAACTTTGGTCTGCATGACATGATTAATCACCAGCCTCTCCCTCTTCCAAATTCTTATTATTTATTTATTTTTTTTTTTGCCTTTTAAAATAGAAAAAAAAATTAGGTGGCAGTTTGGCTTATGCTGCAAGGCTAAACACGGTGGCCTGGCTCTGTGCTGTGCATCTACTCTCTCTCTCCCCAGTTTTCCATCTGCTCTTCTGGACACACAATAAAATTGTAGGGATTAGTCCGGATCTGACAGGAAGTAATCTTTTGTTTTCTTCGGCGCATCTTACACATCAGCTCTTACATACAGATTCAGGTTCCAGGGTGAATAGTTTTCCCCCAGCAATTTCTAGCAGAAAAATTTATTATAAATCAGAAACACTGTTCTTAGCTGCCACTTGTAGTTCTGAGTTGTGATCCTGTTTCCAGAGAGGAACACATGTTAAAAACAGCGCTCACACTCTGCTATCCATTAGCTTACTGAAGGCCAAGGTAAGTGTGGTTATTACTCACTGAGCTGGCTGCGTCTTTGTTTACAAATTAGTGTAATTGAGTACATTACCTGCAGAACTTCATGCTGCCTTTGGAAAATATTTAGAATTGCAACGTTACACAGTCACCTAGCTAAGTAAACCGAATTATGCTACTTTTTATTGATTCTGATGTGCAGAATCCAAATATAACAAATGAAAGAGCTGACTGGCTACCCTTTCCAAAATATTTACGTTTCTATGTAAATTCTTTAGTTTGCTTTTAATCAAATTGTATAAATGTTTTGCCTTTCTTCAATATGTAACAATTTAAAATCAGAAAAAAGGTCTGTATATAGAAACATGGACGCCTCCACAAACAAACGTGTTTATTTAACAACGTAGAGCACCAACAGAGGAAATGCAGAGGTTAGATATGCTTATGAATTTGGTGCAGGTTCAGTGAGTCATAGTACTCACTGAACCATAGTACTGTTACTTGTAGAATATTTGATTTTTTTTTTGCAGTATTGCTGTTATGAGAAAGGTCAATTTCACAGACATTTTCACTTTCAACTTTTGACCAAGCAGCATATCATGAACTCTAGAGCCAACCAAAATTTTTAAGCCTCATTTTCAATTTTGGTTTCCCAAAATTTATCACAATTGATATTTATTGGGGAAGCATTTTAATGGAAGCACTTAATGGAAACACCCATCTGGGTTTTTTTATAACTCAGCCAAAGAAGGTTGATGGGATTCATGGGAACTGTATCACAGCGGATGTTCAAATTCACAAAGATGCATTTACTAAAAATCTTCGACAGGTTCACATTTTTGCATCTATTACCTCAAGGTGAAGGTCAGAGGTCAGGTTTTCTGAAAATCTTGTGAATGTGATAACTTGATAACTTAGTGATAACTTATTCTAACCTTAGGATTTTCAAATTGATGCAGTAGATGCAACTATTAAAAATCTCTGACCTACAAATCTATGTATAACATTTTTTCTGCTATAATGTTTAGAAGCTGATGGAAGCTGCAAATAAAATGACAGAGACAGACATTTCTCCCGAAGTTTTTATCCTTCCTGTCCCAGTGTGTGACTGTAGGAACATCTTGTCATTTCTATATTTACTTCTTCACACACACAAGGTATATGCTGCTGACAGAAACCAGAGAGGGTAGCAACAACAAAAAGCAGCTGTGTTCCTGTCAAGCTAAGACACGTAATATTGAGGTTTTAAAACTGCCGTCCAAATGCAAAAAGACAAGCTGACCAAAAGGATCAGCATCTAGGAAAGTGGGAATAGTGTTGTCCTTTTGGATGCAGGTTTTGACAAGGACCTGTCATGTGAAATATGCAACCAAAAAAATGAATTTAACAGTTTTATATAAAGGCAATGAGTTACCCTTCTAAATATCAATAAAGATCATTTGTAACCTTCACTAACGCTGTTTCTGTGCTGTGATGAATTCTGAAACCTGGAGTTTAATATATTTATTAGGGTTTTTACATTGTAAAAAGAGAGAAAAAAACCCAAAAACAAACAAAAAACAAAAATCACAACAACAAAAGAAACCCACCCCCATCCAACAAACGGCCAACATCCCTGTAAATACTGTCACCTACAATGCATGTAACAAAAGATTAGGACTCTACAAACACCGATGTCAAGATTTATAGATCAAGCACAGCTCAACCAATTCAGGGGCCTGCTATTCCTGAACCTTTGTTGATGGTTGGTTGAAAAAGGTCATGAAAGATTTCCACACTTTGTGATACCTATTTTCAGAGCCTCTCATCACATATCTAATCTTCTTTTAAATTAAGCAGTACATCTTTTATCCATTGTGATACTGTGGGTGGGGAGGCATCGTTCCATTTAAAAAGAACTAGGCACCGTGCTAGCATAGTTGAAAACGCAATAACCTTTCGACCCCCAGTAGGTCAACCCAGTCCCTCAGGGGTGAGCCCAAAAAGTAGCATAAATGGGTTGGGGGAAATCTTAACTCCAAATACTGCTGAGACTGCTTCACAGATACCAGTCCAGTATATCTGTATCTTGGGGCAATACCAAAACATATGTACTAACGTAGCTTCCTATGAATTCTGAAACCTGACTGAAACTCTTCAAATAAACCATTCCTCTACAGATGATCAGTTAGCTGTTTTACAACTACAAGGATTTTGGAGAGAAAAGGAAGGTTGGAGATTGGCCTATAATTAGCTAAGGCCAGTGATGGCTTTTTAAGTTGAGGTTTAATAACAGCCACCTTGAAGGCCTGTGGTACGTAGCCAACTAATAAAGAAAGATTGATCATTTTTAAGATTGAAGCATCAACGAATGGAAAGACTTCTTTGAACAGTCCAGTAGGAATAGGATCTAATAAACATCTTGATGGTTTGGAGGAAGTAACTATTGAAGTTAACTCAGAAAGATCAGTCAGAGAGAGTCTAAATAAATACCAGCAGTGCTGAAAGCAGCTTAACATGAAGATAAGTCTTTGAGATGGTAATGAAATTTTTTTCTTTAGTGTCTAAAATTTTCTTTGTAAATGTTGGCTCATATATACAGATATACGATGTATCCGCCTGCTGCTCAGAGAGATTTTTGATATACGCACCTGCACACTATAAAAATATTGCATGAGTAAAATAAAAGCTTATAGTTACGACTGGATCAGGTGACCCTGAGCCATCGCTTAGTTATGCTGCTATAGGCTCAGGCTGCTGGGGGACTTTCCATAATGCACTGAGCACTTCTTCTCTGCCCATGTGTTTGTATGCTGATATTGCATACCATTAACTTTAGTTGTCTCTCTTTCACATAGTTTGTTTTTGCCTCCCTATGATTTCTTTTTTCTCTTCTCTTTCCTCTCACCCCACAAATGGTCTGCCCCTCCCTGAGCCTGGTTCTGTCAGAGGTTTCTTCCTGTTAAAAGCAACTTCTTCCTCTCCACCATTACCAAGAGCTTGCTCATGGGGGATCATCTGATTGTTGGGGTTTCTCTTATATATTAATATTTAATATTGTAGGATCTTTACCTAGCAAATAAAGCATCTTCAGACAGTTGGTGTTGTGAACTGGCGCTATATGTAAAACTGAACCAAACTGAATTATATCTTCACTCAAGAATTTTCTTCTGACCACTATTATTTTGTTAATGCTAAACATCAATTCAACAGATGCAGCACGCCATTACTTTACTGGATCAAACTGACAAGCAGCACAGTGGTACAGTGGTTAGCACTGTTGGGCCACAGCATCTGGAGCAGCTGGAGCCTTTCGGTATGGTGTTTGCACATTCTGCCTGTGTTAGTGTCCTCTCTGGATACTCCGGCTCCCTCCCACTGTCCAAACATATGCATTTAGGTTCTAGCCCGTAGATTTGATTGCCAGTGGGTTGTCATCTCCCTGTGTCGGCCCAGCAAAAGACTCTTGCCCTATGACTGGAATAGGCTTAAACCCCTGGACCTGGAGAATCAATATCACAGATCAATGAAACTGCTCAGCACCTTATTTATAGATCCTTAAATGACACAAAGAAGAGAACTCTTTGATTAAATAGACTTACTTACAGTCCATATTAATTTCAAGTCATGATATTTGTTTAATGGGAGCCACATTATGGCCACCTACCAAGACATCTACCACTACTGTTTGTGACAAATAATCATACTGAAAAACAAATAGACCTGCAGCTCTAATGTTAAGGGTCGCCTGTGGCTCTGGGCTGAAAGCCACCCCGACAGCCTGTCCCAATCCTATTGCCCGGGATTACCCCAGCCAAGGTTATTTCCTAGGTGCCCTACCCATTTAGTTCCCTGCCAGCCTCTTGCTAAGCCATTTTCTAGCTGTGACAGATGTCAGCACTTTGTATTAAGGTGAGCACACAGTTTTTTTTCCTCTGTCTGTTTATCCATCCATCCATCCATCCATCCATCCATTCGCTTCCGCTTATCCTTTTTAGGGTCGCGGGGGGGCTGGAGCCTATCCCAGCTGACATAGGGTG
>VUQK01001813.1:9339-19826 GCA_015106715.1 Bujurquina vittata
TAAAAAAAAAAAAAAAAAAAAGTAAACTTGACAAATCTGATGCGCTCGATTTTGCCCCTAATGTCCATACTATAAGTGATATTTTTGACACGTTTTAATTAAACGGGGTTCTATTACCAAATGTATTGTGCATGTATCGGGTTTTTTTTCTTGATGTAAACTTTTAAAAAAATGTAATGGCTGTAATACTGTAATTGGTCAAGTTCACTGGATGAATGATTTTGCTTCTTTAAAAAAAGCTTATATTCTTTTAATAATTATGCAACGATAAAAAAGTAATAAACTTGTGTCTTATTTCACACAAACAAGCTCCTATCTCTGACATCCATTTACAGTTAGTTTACCAGTGTTACTTCTAATTGATGTATAATTTTAATATGTTTGTTTGTTCTTTTCCTCTCAGTAAATCTCCGGACCTCCGTCTTGCAAAGGCCAAAGACCTGCAGTCCACCTCCACTCTGGAACAGTTCATGGCCAAGCTCTGCCCCCACCATCAGAGACAGATCGTTGATGCCATAGGTTTTCTACAGACGGAGATCAAAGCACTTGCGTCCTCCAGTACACATAAAAGCTCTAACTGTACCTCTGGTGTCAAGGGAACTTCTTGTTCCACTGCAAATTCCAGTGCAGTGTCTCCTGAGAAGTCACACCCTGAGATAAGATTTCCCAGTGAAGTCACTTCCAAGTCAGAAGTCCAGGACATAGCCCATTTTGTCCCAAGCAGCTGTGCAATGAAAAATGTTCCAGGGAATGCTGTGTCGCTGAAATCATCTTCAGCTCCTAGCCCTTTTTTGGATCTTCGCAGCCCTGGATCAGGGAGTAACCAGATCTTGGCGACTCCCACTGCTCATCAAGTGGATACAGAGAACAGCCGTCATGGCGATCATGCACCTCTTAAGATGAAAATCCTGACCTGTAATGATGTTGCTGGTAAGAAGCTGTGTGTGCTCAGTCCCACGGTTTCTTCTCACTCTGACACTTTGGAAGAGAGACAGAGTAACTCAGATTCACCCAGCAGAACAGAGACTCAGAGTGCCAGACTGAGCTCTTCGGTGAAAAGACATAGTCAGGCTAGCCACACAAATGAAGCTAGGCAGAGGGTAACTGTTGGTCATGCCAAAGATACACCAGCAAAACCGTTTCCAGTCAGCAGTCCTTCAGACTCTGTGCGAACTGCCAGGAAGACCATTAGGACAGCCTCGGATCATTGGACCAAGGATCCTCCTTGTAGGGGAATAGTTGACCCTGATCGCGGCCACTGTGACATCGTTTTTATTGACAAACCAATTACAGAGTGTTTTAAGGAACAGCGGCGCAGCATGGTACCACGCCGAAATGCCAGAAAAAGCACCAGAGGACATATGTATTTAGATGAAATCTGGGAGTTAAAAACTGTTCGTACAATGGCTGGAAGGGGTAACTGTCCTAATCCAATACCAGAGGTACCATTGGTAACTCCAAAGCAAATACTTTCAAAGCCTGAAGGTGTGCCACCTGTGGATATGCCTTTTGCTGGATCGTGCACAGAGACAATAGATCAACAAAACCCCACAGAAGAGTTAAATGATAGCGTGATACCAGGAACAGAGGATATAGTAGAAGGAGCAGCCAGTAGAGTAGACGTTATAGTTACTGTTAAGGAAACCATTAAGGACACTGATGTAAAACAGGATGCAGTTACAGTTTCAGGGATGACTACAGAACGTGAACAAAGTGCTGATCAGGCTGTAGCTGAAGCAATAAAAGATTATGAAGAAGAACCTCAAAAGGACATACATGAAAGTACAGAGCAAGCAGTGGCAGAAACTGTTGCAGCACCGTTAGAGAATATTACAATAGAAGAAACGGAGGCACAGGTTTTATCAGATAAACTGCACAGTAATGATCCTGTCCCCCAGCAGAATAGTGTCCCATCACCTGTTAATAATGTTGAAGGTAAAAGGGAAGAAGTGCCAGATGAGCAACCTCAAGAACTTCAGCCAGACACACAGATACACAACGAGAACTGTGAAGGGACAGAAAGCACGGATATTACAGGTTCGGTAGAGGAGATAAAGAAAGACACAGAAATCAAAACTTCTGAATTAGTTGAAATTGTTGCGCCTTTAGAGCCTGAAGATGATAATGATAGTGATTATGATGTGTCCTCAAAGACACTTGATGCACTCTTGAAGGAGTTACCACCTTGGCGTAGGAAAAAAGGTACCCAACCTCCGCTACCAAAGCCTTTGAGGCAGACAGAACCAGTGATAGTGGGTCATGTTAATGGAAGACCCGTGTCTGCCTCTGATAGGAAACTGCGTCGTAGAACAGGTAATGCCAGTTCACCTGGTAAAGCTCCAGTAAAATCTAATCAGAATGCATCCAATAATAGTTTTGAGTCAACTACTGACTCTACCACTAATGAAAATAATTTGAAGAAGCAATTACCTGAAACACACATACCTAAAAACTTAGTTGAGACTGCCCCTGTGATTCAGGAGGTGACAGCACTGTCTACTAACGCACTGCCGAGCCCAAATTTAAAGCCTAAACAAATCCAGAAACAAAAGAGAGTCCTGAAAGATGAAAGCGGTGCATCTGAGCTCTCTGATAAGCTTACTGATAATCCTCAAAACCCTGAGCCCAAACGGCAACTTAGATCTGCCAGCCAAAAGCCACCTGAAACTCCAGTATCGCATACCACATCAGATGCTGTCACTCCCATTTTATCTCCGGAACCGTCCTGTGAACATCTTCCCTCCCTCCCGCTTCCTTGTCCACTTTCTGTTCCTGCATCTCCTGTAAATGGGTCATGTGATCCTGCATCCTCTGAACTGTCTCAACCACACACAGTAACTGAAACTGTGGAATTAAACACTGAAAATACTCAGCCAGTGGAGACGCCATCTGAAAAAATGGAGACAAATGTTGAAGAGCAAAGGTTGCAGGTCAGACAGAAACTAAGATCTGCCAAGGTTGTAGCAGACGATAATAAACTGCAAATTAACGCTGAGCTGTCAAGTCCTGTAAAGACAGAATTGCAAACGCAGATCATGCCATTAAGAAGTAAACGGGTTCCTCAAAAGAAGGTGGAAACAAGTGATGTTGCTTTGCAGCCAGATGTAGCATCTTTAGCAGACGGGCCTGCAGATGGCAGGAGTTCATTTGCAACAGATGGAAGAATGCCATTAAGGAGTGATGAGAGCAGTAAGGCTGAAATGGCCTGCCAGTCTGTTCCTCAGTTGCCAGAAGTGGACAACAAAAAATTAACATTGAGATCACAAAGATTGGCTCCTGCCCCATCCACTAGTGCTCTTACTGTAGCCCCAAAACAAAATGATGTAGCTTCCCCTGTCAGAATAATGCCAGAAAGAATAACTAAAGCTCAGGTGAGGCCACTTTCCAGGTCAGTTGCCTCTGTGTCCCACAGTTCACATTCCCCCACCATTACACCTAGACACGAGCCCCCAAAACAAACAACAAACAAATTCTTTGAGACTTTGACCACAGAAGAAAACCAACAGCTAATTACAAATATGAATATTAAGTATGAAAAAATGCAAAAAGGTTGGGTGCAAATGGATAAGGAAGGTCAGCCAGCAGCAAAATATAAAAATAAAGCAGACAGGCAGGCAGCTATATGGAAAAGTAAGCGCAGGGCACGGAAACCAAAGTCATCAGAGAATCAGAAATACTCACCAGTCCAGATGCTTTTCATGAAAGGTTTTAATCTCTCCAACATTTGTCGCTGGTTCCTTGAAACAACAGAAACAAAATCTCTTGTCATCGTCAAAAAGGTGACTACACGTCTTCCATCAGAAAGTCAGCTGTGCTTCCACAACTCGTCAAGTGCATCAGGGACCTCTCAGGGTGTATTTCCAAGCCTACAGGCAGAGCGCTTAAAGAAACATTTGAAGAAGTTTGCCATTGCTTCCCCTGTAAAGAGCAACCCCAAGAGTCAGAAACTGATTGCTAAAGCACTGGAGCAAGAAGCAAATGCAGTCAAAGGAAAAGAGAGAGGCGATCTCTCCAGTACTTCTCAGAATATCACAAAGTACTCCTCTACCAAAGCTTCTGCTCAGATAGGTGAATCCCAGAAATCCTCTGGAAAATCAAAGAATCCAGCTAGTGCAAGGATCCTGAGGAAGTATTCTAATATTAGAGAGAAGATGCAGGTTCAACAAACTACGAGTAGACTGAAAAAGGCATCAAAAATATTAAAAACCCGCAAGATTAAAAGACTGGCCACCACAAAGTCAGGCTCGAAGTCAAATCTGAAACAGTCTCTAAAGGCACGAAAGTCAGCATTACCTGTCAGTAAACGAATGAAAGAGTCAGCAGTAAAAATGGAAAGAAGAAAAATATTGGTTAACAAAAAATCAAAGCAAACTGTAAAATATAAAGCAGTAAGGGCTCAGAGCAGTGGTAGAGCTTCAAGAGATGCAAGTAAAAAAGAATTGCCAAAGAGATGTTCTCAGAGGCTTGGGTCTCCTAAAATAGCTGAACACAACCCTGTTGACACGTCTAAAAGCAAAGCTGACAATAAAAGGCACACCGAAGCAAGTTCTGCAAAAATCCATTCAAAGGAATCATCACAGAGTACACCGACTGAGCTCAAAGATGCAGAGAATGCTGTTGAAACCCCACAGCAGAGCACGCATGTCAAGGTGCCAACCTCACCTGACCAGGTGTTAACAAGATCCCAGAGAAAGATGGAGGCAGCTCTCCCTTTGAGCGGGAGCCCCAGTAACACTTCAAAGAGGGCCGCAAAGTCCATGGCGATACAGAACGCATCTCCCAAATCAGTAAAGAAAACTGATGAACCTACACTGACGAGAAGTGGGGCTTTAAAATCTCCTACAAAAAGAAGTCCACGCAGTGCAACAAAATTGGCAACCAAGAGGTCTCTGGAGCAAGTAGGCACCCCAGCAAAGCGCACAAGGACGTCACTCTTAAAATAAGATGGACCTGCAGAGAGGGAGAGAGATCTTTATTTAGAGGATTTTTTTTCTTTATCTTTTATCTGGAATATATTCAGAAGGACCAGATCCTGTCTGATTTGTACTGTCACCAGACTCTTCAGAGTATACCTTTTTCAGTAGGGAAAGTGAGGAAGGAACACGTTTTGAAATTTGTTAATATATAGCAAAAGGTCTGGTGTGAAAATGTAAATGTGATGGATTGCTCAGATTCTGGTTTGCGTTAAATGACTGGAAACAAGTCCTACACGATGTCTGGCAGTTGTAGTTGCTGTTTGGCTTTGTTTCAGCACTGACATGGCTGGAGATGACAACAGCTTAACAAACCTTTTCAAAATTAGGATAACAAACATCACGTGAATTTTTTTCCTTTTTGCTGTTTTTGTAAATAATTATCATTTTAGATGATAGCATTGTGTTAAAGCTTCTTATGTAAGTTGGCAGTTTGTATCTCCAGCCTGTCTTCAAGTCACAACAGTGTGAATACGTGACTGCTGTGACCAGGTGCCTTATTTATGAAGTGTAATGTAATAGAATGTGTTGCTAAATGTGAAATCTCCTGTCCTCTGCTTGTAACAGCGTTCAGTTCCCAGAGAGGCAGTCAGCATTAATTTGCTACACACAGTGTGTGCAAACAGTTTCCGTTCCGCACAGTACGTGCCTCACGCTTCATCTGCAAATTCTTATGTTGATCAAGGCATTCAGATTTTCGTACTCATCCGCCACCTGAGGTTTATTTTGTGCCCATTTTCCCATAGCATTAACATAAAATTATTCTTATTATAGTTGTATTAGATGTTGACGTCTGAATTGTTAAGAGACATGTGTGTTATATATGTGTCATGACAAAAGTTTGTAATTATTATTATTATTATTATTATTTTTTTTTTTTCTTTTATGTTCGTTGGGGTAGGTTTGTCACTATGTACGTCCACGGTCACTTTTCACCATTGCACCCAGTGTTACCCGCACATTCTGGTGACTTTGAGTATTTTACCTGCTTCTGCATGTGGTAATTCTTGTTAATGTTTAGACCGTTTCAGAAATTCTTGCAATGCAGCCATGAAACCTCCGATTATATTTATGCCCCCAAATCCCATTTAAGACTTGTCAAAAAGATGTACTGTAAGACCACGTGAGATGAGTCTGGATTTGTTTATCAAAATTCCTCCAAACAAAGGCCTGAGAAAGTTTATATATTTAATTGGTGAGTGTAAATGAAAATAATGGCCTCTTTGCCATTATTGTTGCATTAAATGGTGATATTAACTCCCCCTTATAAATCACAAGCTGGATCTAAAATATTTGGGTTAGCTGAGTCCTTTCTGAGTTGTGAATCCAAGTGTGTTACAGTTTTACTTTTTATGTTCACTTTTTTTTTTTGGTTTATTTTCACTGACAGCTAGATGTTCTCATAATGTGAAGTTTGTTTACTTCCGCCGTAGTAACTTACATTAGTGTATTGACAAAGGAAAAATACCATTTTTAGCACAGTTTTATTATTATAATAATTATTATGATCATTTTCTGTAAGAGGATAACTCATCTGTAAATGCAAAACAGGTCTGCCATGTTTTTATTGTTATTTAAGAACTCCATTTAGGCTAATGGATTTAGCAAATGTAAAACAGCCCACCAAATACCAGACTTGAACATGTTTATTCTTTACAGTTGCTATTTAAAGATTTTCATTTTGTATATTAGAAAGAAATACCTGCTTTATTTGTGGTAATCCCAAGAATGATACATCTTTATGTTAAGAACTTTGTATTTTTGCTGGAGTTGATATAAAGATGTTTGAATTTTATGCATGTTTGCTTTTGTTGTTTTTAATTAGTTGCACCTGTGTTGTAGTTTTATTATAACCTCAGTTGATGTCTACAGAGTCCCGGAAATCTCATAAGGTGAATCTTCTTAACAGAGCAAGTAACCTAAGTAAATATGACCCTGTTCACACAAGGTATAGAGAGCTTGGAATGAATTATGAAAGTATATGTATCTCAGATAACATAAAATTTAGCCAGTCAAGTTTTAGTTGGTCATAGGTTAAAAAAACTGAGGCAATTTTTGAAGGGTGTACTGATGAATTACCCTGCATGAATCATGCATCAGTACTGGATCGTTAGGCAAAATTAAATGAAGACAGAAAAAATTAAATGAAGACAGAAAAATAGTACAGATGACGTCCATATTATAATTTTAAAGCCTAAAAAAAACAAAACATTTTCAAACATTAAAAACTAGATTGAAACAAATAAAACCGCTCTGGAAACTAAACTGAAATGAAAATATCTCAAAAGCTAATTAAAAAATATAAAACTATAACAACTGCTGGACAGTTGTAGGTTTGTACCTCGGATGCTGCCCCCTCTCGGTAGATCTGCCAGCCTTGTAGGTCACAAAGCTAATGATGGCATTTCACATGAAGGGAACCTGCCATACGGCTCAAGGTCGAGAGCCCTGATCGCCACAGGAAGCACCCACTGTGGGACAGATTGGTAAACAGTTGGCCTCTGTCACCTTTGTCAGTGCAGCAAACGGTGAATGAACAACTTCTCACTAAAACCAGTGTGACAAAAGGTTCATTCACCCTTTTTGGTTATACGCAGTAGATCCCTATCCAAGTGAACGAACATGGCATGGCAGCCTTACTGAGTCACCAATTGGTTATTACCTCATTAAATTTGATGCTAAAAGATTTAAGTAAAAAACAATCATTTGCCAAAAGAGCCTTGCATACAAGTCATAAAATAAAATATGCAACTTTCCCTTCTCTGAGACTGTTGCAGTTTTTTTTTTGAGCCCCTTGAATTGTGTAAGTACTGAAGTAAAATCTAACTGGCCATTTCATCAGTTTTGGTGATGCTGCGGTGTCTTGATAAACCTGAAACACAAAATACAAGACCATTCTTGACTTGAGAAAAAATAGCTAAGCAACATCGTTTTCCAAGTTATTGGGAATTAAACCATCAATTCTGAGTATTATTTGGATAACACAAACTGTGCCCCAGTACACTACACTAGATTTGAAGTCAATGTAGATATGATTGAAGATCAGACTTGCAGCCTTTATTAAGATGGTTTAATAAAAGTATTAACTGTTTAGGAAGTACACAATCTTTTATGTATATAGTCCCCTATTTACAGAGAGTCAAAGTATTTGGGCAAATTAACCAAAAAAAAATGTCATTGTCCAAATACTTGAAGACCTGACTGTAGATGCTTCTTTACTTAACAATTTTTAACTTTTCGGCATGCAAGAGAAAAGGGCGGAAGCAGTTTTAAAAGCACACACATTTAAGTTTAATTAATGAAAAGAGTGGAGTTTTGGTAAACATTTTGTCGGTGGCACTACATACATTCAGCATTATTGAGTTTTCAGTTCAATCCCACCATCAGTCCTGTAACATAAAAGCGAACAGACAGAACCCAGCCAGGGATATTTCTTAGTTTTTGCACCATTTCAATACAACAGAGACATTGTGTCGTTCACAATAACATTTATGTATATAGTTCATAGGATGGAAGAAAACTGTGTTTCCGGTCATGTGACCAGTAACTGAATTACATCTCAATATAGCACAAGCACCACTAAGATCTCTACCAGGAAATTGAATGCACCAGTCCAGTACAGATTAGTGCGGAGGAAGGAAAGGAGACATGGAAAGAAAGTCACATTCGACTAAATATGCACCTTTATGAGGCACACAGCCTAAAGTATTACAGTGACTGTTCACCAGTATCCTTTATGGGATCTTTAATGTTTTTGTACACCACTGGGATCACATCGACATATGAATAGGAGCGCTGTGATGTGATACGGTAAGAGCTGAGATCTGCAGCCTTTCACACTATAAAGAGACTTTTTAACAGTTAGATCAGCAAAAATGGATAAAACACAATCCCGATCTGCAGAGAGAACAATGCCTTAACGCCACCCTGATGGGACTGTCACTTATTCAACAGGATGTGATTTCTATATCTTACATTGGAAACTAAATAACAGCTAAAAGTTACCACTTCATGAATAAGCATAGGTCATATTTATCTATACACATTTATACATTCAGGTATGACGTTCACTGTAATTGGCACCTTTTTTTTGTATGGATGACCACTTAGAACTGACAGATATTGAAAATGTCCAGACCTTTTCTCGTTTATTATCTGTCAGTAGTAGGCATGTAATGCTTCACACACACAGTTTGCCTTTTCAAAGAAATCTAGGATGATACACCTTAACTTGATCATTGTCCACAGAGGCAACTTCATCCTGTTCCTTCTGGCTTGACAGCAGCTTATGATCAGTTGAGCTTGACTAATTTGTTGAACTCAAAAGAAAGAAAGAAAAAAAAAACCCACCATCTCACAAATTCAGATGACAGAAATGCAAGCCAGCGCTTCAACCCGGAAACACGGAAACAATCAGAAGTCTTTAAGTGTGCTGTGTTAATTATAGAGTCAATTTGAGGGGGACATCTGTTAATCTCAGCTCTGAACTCTCCGGCCCCCTGCAAGCAAATGAGGAATGTCTGAGCCAGAGAGGAAGGTAAAACACTGCTATGAAGTGATGTTACAAATACAGATTTTTTATGCTATTTTTTTTATCACTCATTTTACCTTTTTTAATCTTTTTGACATTTTTGCTCTTCACTCTCTACAGGAAAACGCCATTAGATAAAATAAATAAAAACAAGCACAGACTCTCATGAATTAATGTAATATTCACATGGAAGACAACATATACAATATTAAACATATTTCTAGACCAATACTGCCTTCTATACAAAAAGGCCAACCAGCTGCTGCATTTTTTGGCCAATTAAAATGTAATTAATCACCTTTTGGAGCATGTGAGATACAACAAATAAAAAAAACACCAAATGAACGCCTTTCCACCAGTTCCAAATCTTCTGGAAACAGACTTACTCTTTAACATAGAAAAATACTATACCAAAATGAAATACAAATATATATATATTAGAATCTGTTAGGCATTTCTATATAAAGGGTTGTAGGGGAGGGACGGGGCAACTAAAGGAGTTAGGTTACATCATGAGACAAAATATAACAAAAATAAAATTAAAAAAAATTATGAGAAATTAAACAGAACAAATTAAAAAAAAAACAACAGAACATGATTCTGCAACCTTTTGTTTTGTACATTTTTAAGAATATTAAGAAGCTCTACATATCTGTTAGCAAACTTCTCCAAACATGCAACAGTTTGCACAAGTTTAATACTGCAGGCATCAAAAGGAGCAGGACTGATTGGCCTCCTACTCAATGGGGGAGGTGGGGTGGGGGCGTAATTATGCAAATCATCCTAACCCTGAGGCAATACATGCTGGGGGCTGATAAGCACTGGGCACTGTCAGCACCAGATGGGCTCGCTGATTGGAATAGTTGCACTACACAAGCCGTCTCGTGTCGCGTTAAGACTGTGCGGAAACGTGTGTATGCCATGCATGTGTGATCATGTACTTTGGAGACGTGCATGACTGCTGTTTTCAGTGCTGCTAGTCA
>VUQK01001813.1:19846-37142 GCA_015106715.1 Bujurquina vittata
AGTTTCTGTTACGGTACCTCACAGAAAACAACTGTGACACCAGACCACCTAGCCTCGAAGCCACGGCATCTGCACCGGATTATGTGCCGCTCTTAATCTTACATTTTCTTCCTTGCTGTTCACTTCTACATGTGCATGTGTGGATGGATGACTGTATCCTGGCAGAGAAACTGCTCCACCAAACCAACAACAACCTCAACTCAGCTCAACCCAAACCATATCCAGCCCAGTCCAGGCAACCCAGCCAAGCTCAACTCAAAACAGCTTTGCCAGAGCAAATTGTCCAGCTCTCTTCTTAGCCTTCTGTTTTTCCCAGGCTGGACCCCACTGTTCTCACTGCCTCCACAAAGTAAAGATGGTAGATGGTGGCTAGGCTGTCAGAGGCCTCAGAGATGGATGGGGAATTCAGACTGGGTAATTTGGGTTGGAAGAATGTTGTGGACACAATGGTTTGCTGCTGTTGTCGCATCTACGTTGTTGCCCGTGATGTTGGTTTCTCTGTTTTACTGTAGGTCAAACACCCTTAGAAGGGGAGGAAATATTCTATTTTACAAACACTGTTGTCCATAATATATAGATAGAGGTTTTATATATATTCTTTATAATCTCTCTTTCTTTCTTTCTCTCCCTCACTTTCCTACTGTCTTCTCTTTCCTTTCCTTACTTCCTTCCTTTCTTTCTTTCCATCTTCTGCTCTTCGGCAGTGGCAGGAAATTCGAGTGGACTGTGCTACATGCAGCCCACGCACCCGCACTTGATGGTCTTTTCCACCTCCTCGCTGAAGGTGGTCCCATCGCTGCATTCGAAGGTGTATTTCCGGCGTTTCATTCTCTGGCTGGCGCAGCAGGCCCCTGTGTCGCAGGCTCCGGTGCACTCCACCCAAGAGACCATGCGTGTCGTCTGGCAGATAGTGTATCCCCGCTGGACCTGGTAGAAGTCTCTCACAGGTTCCCCTCGGCAAGCAATCTCTGAAAAAAACAAAAACAGCACCCCAACTTTAATATTACTGGCTTTAAAGTGATTTTTCTTTATCACGACAGACTGGCATACAGCAAACGTACCTGCGTCACAGAGTTCCCCGGTATAGCCACTTTCACAGTGACAGTATGCATCTCCTGTGTCTGAGATCTGGCAGCGTCCGTGTTTGCAGGACAGGTGACGGCAGGGGTTAAACAGCTCCCCTTGTTGGTTACACAGGGCTCCGCGGTAACCCTCCGCACACTCACAGCGGTACGACTGAGAGTCCAGGGGGATGCATTTTCCATGGACGCACCTATTTAGAGGCAATAACCTCAATTCATTTTCAATTGTCACTGTAAATTTAAATTTTAGAGCAAAATATTGTACTCTTTACTGCAGTACACTGGTCTGGCATATTTACTACTTTTTAAATAAAAACTTTAAAATTACAAAACACTTTTCAAGATTCAAATTCCCAAATATTCTCCCCTCTGATGTTTATATTTAAAAAGGGTATATTTAGGGCCTGTATCATGTTTCATATATCTTTGGGCTGTAAGCTATTGCCAAATGAAAAAAAATTGTTCTTTATTAATTAACTGCTGAACCCTTGGGCAGGGTCTACCCCAAACTTTAGAAGCTGCCTAACTATATATAAAGTGTTTATAACACCTGATCCAACCTAAGCTACTCCTTTTGCTCACATACTTGCTGCCCTGGCAGGGGTTGGTAGCAGGCTGGTCACAGTGCGCCCCGCTCCAGCCTGGCTGGCAGTGGCAAACAGGTCCTTGGACCCCATCAGGTTGGCAGATGCCATGTACACAGTAGAGCTTCTTGCAGGGCTCGCAGCCCGGTACCACGCCAGGCTTCATCTGGGTCTTGGTGAAGTCCTGGAGCTCGTTGTTGATGTACAGGTTCTGGATACAGCCATGGAAACTGGAGCTGTTCTGGATCTGCCAGAGACGGAAAGTGCCTGAATGCACGTCCACTGGCATGCCTGGAGGAAGGAAAGAGACAAAAGATGCTTATATATAAGGATGTGTATACTGGGTCACACACACACACACACACACACACACACACACATAGACAAACAGCTAACACAGGGCTGGTATGAGTGTAATGGAGACAGGCATTTTCAAACATGTGTGTCCCAACAGTGCATCCACCATTTCTCAGATTAGTATGTACAACTTTTTTTTTTTGACTGACTTTCATATTTTGCATTTGCACTACAAGACACATCATCCTTGAAACGGGGGACAGCAAAAGGCCGAGAGGTATGGAAAAATGTTTCCTGTAGTGGTGTATGAATGAAGAACAGCACAGCACAGCAGGGGAACAAATGGTACAAATTCTGAGCCACTCTTGAACGGATATCAGCCCACAGACTGGGGCTGTAATGGAACAAATCAAAGGCATTCTTTTTAAGCTACGTTTTTTACAGTTTGAAATTAGTCAAGAGTGGCTAAAATACATTACATAAATTACACAAATGAACACATGGTGCACCGTGGGGGAAATGAAAAACGCATGCAAATACAAAACACATCTGAAGCAGACTGTGTGTGGTAGTTTTTATGGTTACTGACACTAGATGGCGCAGTTTATCCACTGTTAAAAAAAGGTTGGAAGTACAAAGTCTATTAAGCGGAGTGGTGTATTTTCTAGTCGCTCTAAATTATGAGCTGTCATTTTTGAGAATTATGTTCTATGTTCTCTCTGTTCATTAAAAAAATGTGTGTGTGTGTGTACTGGGAGGTCTACGTTTATTTTTTCTAGCAAACACAGTCATTACTGAAGGTGGGATGGAGTGGCTGGAGGATAGGGTTTGGGTTAAAGGGTTGGATGGTTGAGGGGAAGGAGTGGTTGCGGTGGTGACAAAGCGAGGGGGAGGGGTGGTGATTGACAGTAGTGTAGTAGTTAAGAGTGCCTGCAGAGGGAGGTGTGTTCTGGAGAGGGCCCCTACCCCCCACGTAAAGTGGAGCCTCCCCGTTGAGGGGCCGCACCGCCCCAAAGCTGTCCATTGTGGTAGGGAGACCCCCATCAATGGACAGGTTCACCATCTGGTCAAAGGTCACCAGCTCCACTGTGTGGAACTGACCATCGTTGATAGTCTCAGTACTGGGAAAGATTAAACAGAGTGGCGATACAAAACAATCACTAAAGTGAACACAAAGCACAACTGCTATATGTTCTTCAGGACTGAGCCAACAGTGGCACCTCACCTGTAAATGGCATGTCCTGGCTGACTGCCGGGATCATAGCTAACCTTGACATGACCTTGGTAGAGCTCCACTGCCATATGATCATTGTCTCCATTGTACAGGAGGATACCATTGTCCTCAGCTGTGGAGACCTACAGGGAGATGATTTTGGCATTGAGTGTTTGAGTTGTTCAGGTCTTAAGAAAGAAGCACACTGACGTCATATAAAAGGCTGCAGATACCTGTAGAGTGATGTTAGCTTGAGGCCAGTTCTTGAGGTCAGACAGCAACAGATAAGAGTCTCTGTCGATGAAGTTGACGCTGACCAGCTTCTCACAGCGTGGCCCACCAAACTCTGGAGGGCACTGGCAGAGGGCGCGCCCACCTCGCTCCACACATGGGGCGCTGTTCTGGCAGTCGGCCAGCTCGCACAGGGACAGTGGAGATGGGGGAACCTCACATAACTGACCGCTATAGGAAGAAAGACAGAAGATTTTTAGGAGCACGATCTAATTAAAAGCATAAAAAAAACATAGTAGCCCAAAATAATGCAACATTTGTCCTCTACTCACTTGTATCCTTCAGGACAGATGCACGAATATCCATTTAGCTCATCCACACACTTAGCGCCATTCTGACAGCGATGCTCCTCACAGTCATTATAGTCTATACTGCAGTCATCACCAACATAACCAGGAGAGCACACACACCTACAATACACAAACACAAAACATAAATCTTCTATTTTCCAATATATGGCTTCATCATTTTTTGCTTTATCCGGGGCTTTTGGCAGAAACACGTACTTGGGTCCAGCGGAGGTGATGAGGCAGGTAGACTGATGTTGGCAGGGGCTTCGCCCGGGGGCACACACATCTTCCATTTCTTCACACATTTCACCTACACAGAGACAAGTATTTTAGAGAAAGTAGTTAACACAGAGCAAGAAGCATTAGGTAAAAGGAGAAAACAGAAAAATCCAGAATAAATAATTATGCTGATTTTTAAAAAAACAAAACAAAACAAGGTAGTTAGTTTATTTTTCTAAAACATGCACTCGCTTCAGTTTGAAAGAAAAATACAGGAAAAGTTGAAGATCTTTTTGCAAATTTTTTTAAATAATCACATTGTTTTTTATAACTTTTTTCCTTTAAAAGAAGTTTTAAATAGATTTTTTTCATTGTTGTGCAGCTGTTTCTTGACTTTAACTATATTATAGCTTTTAACCTGTGTAGTAGGGGGGACAAAAACAGGTGTAGTTATTGACTCCATCGACGCAGGTTGCTCCATTTTCGCAGTCGTTGTCTTCGCAGTCATCTGTATTGGTTTCACAGCTTGGGCCCTCAAAACCCAGCGGGCATGTGCAGCTGTAAAACCATAGAAACCCATCACATTAAGTTCTGTCTTTGATTAAGATTTCATTCGTTAGCTTCACTGATTTCCTCACCTGTATTCTCCCTCTTCATTTTCATCCATTCGGCAGGTTCCTCCATTGGCACACGGGTTGCTCACACAGGCGTTCAAAACTGTCTCACAGTTCTTGCCCTGAAACAGAGACCAGATAAAAGGATCTACCAAAAATGACAGGTGGGTTTACAGGTAGGTGGTAGCATTGTGTAGTTCTCACCTTGAATCCTGGAGGACAGCTGCACCTGTAGATATCCACCAGATCGCTATGGCAGATACCTTGGTTCTGGCATGGACTCAGCAGGCAGGGGTTACACTTGGCCAACACTGCAGTGTCCACATCACCTAGGCGGATTGCCAAAAAGATTTGAATTCTTCTCTTTTTTTGCAGATATAACATGAAATGACTGTGATGGACACAATAACTCACCTGAACATTCAAATTTCTTTGCAGGTGTAGTTAGGAGAAGTTTGCCCTCCATACCCTGAGGGCCAGCACAGCGGGCGATGCCAGGCTCTTTGTATCCAGTCTTGACCCAGTCAGACAGCCAGCGCAGGTGACAGTCACAGTACAGGGGGTTGGCACCAATTGCCCTGATAAGGCAAAGAAAATAATCAGTGATTTAGTAAATGATGCTGGATGACTTTTCAGCCTTTTTGAGTACAAATGTAGCCACTGTAGTACACTCCACCACCAGCAGGTGTCTCTACACCCTCATATAAAATACAACTCATTCCAAAATCAACTTGGTGTTCTAGACAAATAAGTCACTGCTTACCCAAGAATAAAAGAGCTTTCAAGTTTTAAACGCTCAATGCCACTTTGTGCCATACATTATCAGGAGGAGGGCTGCTCAATTATAGGCAAAGGTGTGAACAGCAGGCACTCTTAACCACTCCCGTCATGGTGGCCGTGAATCAATGGCGCTCTGTCCTCCCGCTGGATACGCAAACACTGCTGAATCGATGCTGTTCCATTACGGCGCAACACTGGCTCATCTTTCAGGCTGGGCCAATAGCTGACACCTGACATCTGCTAACATGAAAGCCACTTGACTGTGACTGTGGATCAATGGCTGTCCTCCATCCCTCACTTCACCCCATTTTCCTAAAGCCTTGAATCTTGCTCTGCTGTCCACAAAATATCTTTGTTTAGTTCTTTCGATCTTCCTTTCTGCCAGGTCTCCAGTGTCAAAGCTGGAGGACACCTACACGCTGACAGGTCTATCTGCCTGTTTAGGAGTCGCCACAGTCTGCCTCCATCCCACCTTAACCCTAGTTTCTCTGTCACACCAACCCATGAACCTCCTCTGTGTGGTCTTCCTCTTTTCCTCCTGCCCTGTAGCTCCATACTTGTGATAGGTCTGTCTGTCTGCTAAGCTGATATGTCTACTGATCAGCAGCTTTCAAGAAACAATGTGACTAATTAGGCTGGATGGCAGAAGGCCACATAGCTACACACCCAACTCACACAAAATTACAAACAAATAAACACTGAAATCCTCAGACCGTGAAGAATATATGTCAGCAAATTTGTGTGTTACAAAGATGTCACACAGGGAGATGAGAGAGCAGAGCGGTCAGTGTGTTACTTTATCCACAGGACTGTGGCTGATTAAGGGGGGGCTCGGCTCATGCAGAGCCAACCAAAGAGGACAACAGACAGCCCACTGTGAGCCACGCTCTGTGGCTGTCTGTGCAGACGTACCTGACAGTGTGCGCGCGTGTGTCTGCGTGTGATTACATGTATGCACACTTAACATGGTAAGTGCATGTGGTAATGGCTGCCACAGGGTCATACAGTCGTGCGTTACTACTCACAAATGGGAAAGTGAGGACACGTCATTAAAGATGCCATCGGGAAGCTCTGAGATTTCATTGCCATGAAGAGACCTTAAGGGGGATGGGGGAAGGAGAGGACAAAAAGAGAAAATAAAGGACCATGAACACATTTCATCACGGATTCACTGATTGGTCAAATGAGAGAACTAGTTGATGTTTTTGATTAGTTAAAACACATTAGTAACATTGAAAAACCCCCAAAACAAGCACTTAAACACTGTAGCTTCTCCCATTTCAGAATCTACAGCTTTATTTCTTTCATGATAGAATAAATTAAAATGTCTTAATGGTAAAGCAGTCTTAGGGTTTGAAAAGCAGAACAAAGAATCAAGAAAATCATTGTCAGTGCTTTCTAACAATCAAAACCAGAAATTTCAGGAACAATACTGCAATGTGGTTTTGGCATTCTGAATGAGAGCTAGGTGGTTTGTGTGTCTGGTAGAGCCATGTGCAGCTGGCAAAGATACGAGGCTCTGCACGTCTGGAAAAGGTTGGTGTCAAGTTTCTATGTGCGTCTGGCTGGCAGGGCCAACAGAGGTATAGAGTGAGGGGTGGGGGCAGTTGCACCACATGCAGGACAGTGAAAAAATTTGTGTAACTGTATGTGCAGATAAACAGGAACATTTATGTGCTTGCATATTTGGGGACATGAATTAATATTAATCCCAGTGTGTTTGTACACTATTTTGAATCTACTGCTATCTTCCTTGTTCTCAGACTACTTAGGTTGACAAGCCTACATGGCTTAATGGCTAGATGATTGATGGTTGTTGTAATCCGCCAGGTCATTACCACCTCTAAACCTCAGCTGACCGCAAGCTAATGTTACCACAGCTCAGTCCACAGTAACGGTACATGACACATCTGCTCTCTATGCCTGGATGAAGAGAACTGATGTATAAACAGAGTTTGAAAGTAAACTGCCTCCTTTGTTGGATCTATCAATCATTGCAAAGCTGTGGAAGCGTCAGAAGAAAGGATACTGAAAGGGAAGTTGGTCAGTGTAGGAATACTAAATACTGAAGGAAAAACATGCAATGTAACCTGCCCGAGACAGCACGTTAATTGGCCTGTGTGCCGTGGAGAATGCTTATTAGTGTAGAGTGTGTAGGTGGGTTGTGGTAGTCGGAGGATACCAAGGGCATGAAGCCAGCAGCAGTGTGCCAGTCGGGCAAAGATCTCATGGGAAAAAAGGAGCCAGGGAGTCTCCAGGAAGAAACTTGATCTGCTCTCCTGCTAACATTCTCTCTTTTTATTTTTCTTTTCTACGGCTGTATATCATTATGTCAGTTCATTTTGCTTTTGCCAACTTATCTTCAGCCTGATTCCCAGAATGAAGCTGATTGACAATACAATGTCTTACGTCTGCACATAGAAGGCCGGTTCTGTGAGCTGCATGACTGTTTTGTTTTGGCAGTATTAACGTCATTTGTTGGAAGCTTCCCTCACATTTGTTTTTTTTCCTTATGACACTTTTTCATATCACATTATTTTCTCACAGGTTGCTACTCAGACCCCTGGTGGGCCACGCCCTGGCGCTGTCTCAGCTCAGTCACCTCACACCTAATACCCAGCAGGCCAATTAGAAGCGTATTAATCTGCAGCTTAAACCACAACCAACATACAAACACACACACACACGTGCACATGTACACTCACACAGCGCCACTTATAATCACACCACATCCATGCCAGCCTCAGACCTCTGGTTTGTTTGAAGAAGTGAGCGTTAATGATTCTTCTCCTCTTTACTGCTGTGTAAAGGCAAAGGTGCAGCTTCATAAAGGCTTTGGCACCTCGGCGTGCGCGAGTGCACACAAGTGTGCCGCTTTTAGCATCTCATTGTGGTTTCCGTGAAGCTTCCAACTTTGAACTCTGAACTCTTTGTGGAGTCTGAAAGTTTAAACGATTAAATTGAGCTGAATGTCGCTTCAGAGTTGCTGCACCCCCACGGTATTTCTAAGCAAAGAAAGAAATGCCACGGCACCAATTGACATTTAATGGGAGGCTTATGATTGATCACACGGGCAGTAAAGACATCAAAGTTTTCTGCTTCACTTGGACTCCCGTCTGAGTGAGACAATAAGGTAGTCCAGACAGTCTGTGTGTATATATGTGTGTTATTGAATATACTTCTGAGCTTGTATGGTGTGTGTGTGTGTGTGTGTGTGTGTGCATATGTGGGGCGGGTGGCACTGGGGGAGGGCCTCACATGGCGTCTAGCATACTTACACAGGGGACTTTTAGAAGTGAAGGTGGCGTGAGTGAGTAAGAGCAGAAATAACGGACTCAGCTTCATTAGAGATCAAAGCTCTGCGCCTGGGCTAGTAAGGCGGCATCAGCTAATGATGGCCGAGCTTCACTCTCATTCTACGCTAAAAGGGCTCTTAAGCTTTGTGTCTCGTAATGATCGGGGGCTTTAGTCGAATCCCACCGTAAAAAGAGGCTTTGTTGAAGCTTTGTTGTCAGTAATAAAAAGTGTGCCTGCTATGAGCACACATGGAAGGCTGATAAGTCTACTCCCACACACATACTAACAGGCACCGAGCCAGTAGATGACAAACATTTAGACTATGCATATACAGGCACCAGTGCATACACACACACAAACACACACACACAAATAGACACCAATATGTGTACATAATCTCATAAGGAGCGCTGCCGGGCCTAGTCTCAGTTTCTCCCTTTGCAGAACTTAACTGTACATTCGAGTTAAAGCTTGAGGCATCGGGCTGCTGTGCAGTTCCAAAGACTGCTTTAATTTCGTCATCTATCTGTCGAATGCATTTACATTCTACATCTCAGTTATTTAGCAGACCAATTCATCTGCAGGGAGCCCATGGTCACTGAGAGTGCACAATCAAAGTCTTCATAACTTCATAAAAGCCCAGAGGCAAAGTCAAAACCATTACAGCTAGCAGGGCAAACATTCTCCGGTAATCAGAGTCAGGGTGATTTTGTACAGTGGGATGTGGGAGCGTGTGTTTGGCCCTGATGGTGCAGCAGTGATGAGCTCGGGGCACTTAGAGGTGAACAAGCAGACTGGGCAGAAGTCTGAAGAGGAGGTGCGGTTAGGAGTAGGAGCTGGAATAACGCTGCTATTTCCCCCCACGGCTGCCATCTAAACAGAGAAAATAGGTCGGAGTTTATGTGTGTGTCTGTGTGTGTATTCATAAGCTGTCATAACTGTTTAGACTGCATTTCATTCCTCTGGAGTCAATCAAAGATTCTCATCATCTGCTTGCAACATCTCTGTAGTCGGTGGAGGCTGCAAAAATATCCTCCTTAATAAGTCATTTAGCCTGAAAGTGAGTCCTGTCTTGTTTTAGAACGCTTCTATCACAATAACATCAAATGTTCCCAGTGAGCAAAATGCCGCTTGGAGCGCTGTCCTGAAATTATGTGACACCAAAGAAGCATTTGATTTTTATCAGAAAAAAGGGTAACACTCTCATACCACTGGCAGTATACATTCTGTATTAAAAGAGAGAAGAGTCAACATCAGATCAGAGGATATATTGTGCCTACAGTACATATATGTAATTTAGCTGAAATATGAAAATTAACTCACAGCAGTCGCAGTGAGTGCAGTCCACTGAAAGCCATTTTGGGGATACAGCGCAGGGAGTTGTAGCTCAGAATTCTGCAATGCAAGATGATTACAAATGTAAACTTTAGGTAGGAACCTAGCTGCAGGAAAATACCAGCTTTTTGCTTTGACAGCCAAGGCCGGTCAGGACTTACAAAGTGGTAAGCTGGCTCATGTTAGCGAAGGATGAGTTGGTCAGAGAGTTGATCTTGTTGTTGCTTAGGTCCCTGAAATGAAATGAAGGAATGCATTCACTGTACTGATCTACGCAGTGTGACTGGAAATATACACAGACACAAACTTACACCAGCTGTAGGTATTTGAAGGTAGAGAGTTCCTTCGGCACAACGCTGAACTGGTTTCCATCTAAATACCTGCACAGAGAGACACAAGTAGTCAGCAGGCATAAAATGATTCATTCAGACCAAGATACAATAGTTATCCAAAATAGTTTCTTCAGATCTTCACAATATGTTCTGTAGAACACTGTGCGCTTGTCATATCTGTTTAGATAAATGCTTTCTTGAAGCTGAAAATGTAAGCTTGCTGCTGGAGAAGACGCAGGAGCTCCTGAACAGCTCCAGCAGTGAGCTTTCTTAATGTATTTGCAGTCTAAGATCAAACCAAACCGCTCACACTTCTGATAACCCATTAACAACTCTGCTTACTTAACGCAGGTTCCAGAGTACCCAGGATACTGGAATTGTTGATAAGAGGAAATGAATAAAAGTTAAATCATTGTCAGGCAATAGCTGTTGATTTCAGCAAATGCAATCCCTCTTTTACTCTTCAAACACACTGTTTAACTGCAACCAAAGCCTCCTCAAACATGATTGTTTAAAAAAGTCAGAACTTCAGTTGGTCTACGAATGGAAACCAGATTGTTTCTGGTGCCAGAATCTCATTCTTTGCTGACAGATTCTGCATTTTTATATACAGACATCTGCTCACAGGGATTACATTTTGTTTAGAAGTTTTAACACGATACTGCAACTCATGACAAGAGGTCAAGCACAGCAAGCATTCCATAGCCATCCTGTTTTTAAGCATTCCCATTCCAAAGCAAATGTATTACTTACATTTAATTTTTTTCTGATTTTTCTGTTTAACAGCAATTAAAATGTAACCTGGCACTTGCTGAAGTGACGTACAAACCCTTATGCTTGTGTGGGCTATGCATGTGAGTGATGTATACAAGCCACAACCACAAATACACAATCACCCTCCTGATTACCAACACAAAGTGCTACTAGTGGCGTGTCACTTTGATAAATGGCTGATTTAGGGCCTGGTCATTCTGAGCAGTGCTGCAGGCTCCTGCTATTGTTCTTGACTGTACACGGGGTGGGAAGCACAGGGTGTGGGGGTGTTGGTAGTTAGAGGGCCTTTGGGTTCAGTGGTAATGATAGGTAATGATGGTGTTGAGGACACTTGGGATAATGATGGACTAGCAAACTCTCCAGATGACAAGATGAAAGCCCAGAACAGAGGGGTACACCTGGTCATACCTGCTGGGACAATGACAGGCCTTAAGGCTTGCACAGCGTGCGTGTGCATCTGGTCGTGTGTGTGTGTGTGTGTGTGTGTGTGCCTGAGTTGGTCTGAACCACTTGAAGCATTATTGGAAAGTTCCAGACCTATTTCATTCCCTCCTCTTTCCATTGAAAACTGCTCATTAAAATGTCCTGTTGCTCCCCTATGCTCCTGTGGACAGGCTTTTGGCCCTCACACAAATATTCACGTAGACATGAATGCATGCATGCGCGCGCGCGCGCACACACACACACACAAATCCTTGGCTCTGAGTGTGAGAGTGACATCAGTGCTAGCCCTGAAGGCTGTGAGGAACATTGAAGAATGTCTGAGAGAATAACTACAGGGTTTATTGACTCCTTTCCTCTTCTCTAAATGACGAGATCTGTTTTCTTTGCCCCTGCTGTTAACACTTATCTTTTTTAGAGACTCATAAACTCCACTTTATTTTTCTTTTCATTTAGATAATCTCCTTTGCATTTAAAGAAAGATAAGGGGAAAATAATAACAGGAGGTCAAACTGATAAATATGAATGCAATTATTAATCCCAAAGAACTCACAGTTCAGTCACATTCCTGGGGATGCCTTTGGGCAGTGTGTGGAGGTGCTTGTTACTGCAGCGTACCACCGTCTCCAAGCACGTACATTCACTGGGACACTGGGGCCTAGGCACACAGCTTGTCTCCTCTTGGCCTGGGACAAAAGAAGAGATAGAGCCCAGTGAGATACAGGAGAAGAAGAAACATGAAAAATGACCAGGAGGGCCAAGACAGATGGAAACAAGCCAAGCTGTTGTCTCTGGCAAAACAAACAAACAAACAAACAAACCAAAAAAAGCATAGAAAACAGTTTAGAGATAGAAAAAACACAAAACAAAGCAAAAGGCAACACAACATCAAAACATCACAATAAATTCAATCTGGGGAGATACTGAGACAATAAAGAAAGATGAATTGAAAGATGTGAAAAGAAACAAAAAAAAAGGACAGAGAGAGAGAGAGAGGACACTCGCTAATGTAGTATTGACCAGCAAAGGCAAAGAATGGAAGCTGCCTAAAGCCTGAAGACAAGTCTAACAATCATTTAGGTGCAAACAGGCTCACTGATCAATAAGGCAAACAGCTCAATAGCTCCATTCAGCTTATCATTGATCAGCAGCTCAGGAACTGCTGAGTAGCAATCTATTCAGTAAACAAAAGAGTCACACAGTAACAGCCATTATCTGAGATGATCTCAGACACTTTTAATGGCTCTTCTTCATAATTTATTGTGGATTAAAATCCTCATCAGTCACACCCACGCCCGGCAGACAAGTTAATTTCAAACACAAATAAGGGTGTGTGTGTGTGTGTGAGAGAGACTTCCCAATGCAGATGGACAAACTGGATAACCAACTGGACATAGTGTTGGACAAGCAGAGGAAACTGTAGTGATAGATAGTAGCAATATCAAGTGAAGAAGGAACATGAGAAGCTTGAGAAATAACGAGGGCTGAGAGAAGAGATAGAGGGGACTTGGAAGGTGAAGATAACTGGTGGTAATTGGAACACTTGGGGCAGTGACTCTCAAACTGGGAGAGTGGTTCCAGCAGATTCCAGGAACAACATCTGGGGCCTCTGCTCACAAGTGCACAACCCAGGGACCAGCTGAGATACTGTGCAGGACCCTCAAGCTCCCAGGCCTCTGGCAGAGGACCCGAGCTTGGAGGACAAACAAAGCCCGCTCTCACAGCGAGTGGGGAACAATGCCGTCATCCACATGGAGGCTTCACTGTAGAATATTGCCCAAAGCATCACACTGACTCAGTCATCTTGACTTCTTCCCATAGTGCTTCTTGATGCCATGCATTCCCCAGGTAAGTGACGCACATTCACCCAGCCATCCATGTGTTGTAAAAGATAGCGTGACTCATCAGACCAGTCCACTTTCTTCCGTTGGTCTATTGTCTAGTTCTGATGCTTGTGCACATTTGTTGGCACTTTCGGGACTGGACAGGAGTCAGCATGGGCACCCTGACTGGCTGAAGCTATGCAGCCCCACATGCAACAAACTGTGATGCACTGTGTATTCTGACACCTTTCTATCAGAACCAGCATGAACCTTTTCTGCTTGTCTGTTGGATTTTGCCACCTTTGCTCTTCACATCAATCACTGAACCTTGGCCACCCATAACCCTGTCACTGGTTCACCACTTTTGATAGCTACTGATCACTGTAGACCACCAACACCCCACAAGAGCTCAGTAGATCAAGCCGAAGATGCTTCTCTCTTTTCAAGAAGACTTAACACATTGAAGAAGATGCAACAAACAGTAATGTGCAGTAAAGAACTCAAAGCCACGCACCTTCCTCACAGCGGAAATCAGGCAGAGCCACATCCTGCAGAGGGATCTCCTTCAGGAAGGCAGGACGTTGGCAGCGAGGGTTACCTGTCACAATCTTCCTGCTCCTCAACCAATCGCCAAGCCAGGCTAGCCGACAGTCACAGTTGAAGGAGTTGGCCAATAAGTTACTGACAGAAAGTAAGAATAAGACAGACTGTGAAAGGAATGAAACTTGAAATGAAAAGTAGACGTTTGAGTGTGGCAGGGCCTTACAGAGTGGACAGAGTCTGCAGGGTGTCAAAGGCTCCAGGAGTGATTGTGGTCAGCTGGTTGTCATACAGAGACAACAGACGGACGTTGTGAAGCCCTGTGAAACTGTCATTATGGATACAGCTGATCTTGTTGTTCCTCAACATCCTGAAGAGAAAAGGAAAACATATTACTGTAAAAACCAAGAATACATTTCCTAAATAAAAAAATAAGCATGAGTATGGGGATGTAAGTGTTTGTGCATGACTCACAGCATACGCAGTGCCTCGAGGCCACGGAACATCCCACTTCGAACCGAGTCAATCTGATTGGCTGTGAGGTGAAGCTCATTGACAGAGGACCCACCTTCAAATGCTCCATCTTCAATCTCTGTGATCTTGTTGTTGCTGAGGTTACTGTGTGTGGGGAGAGCAGGGGAAAAAGGAATGTCAGACAATTAAAAGCAGCACTAACTCTTGAGTGATTGCTGAAAGGTAAAATGATTTCTACTTGCATTTTCTTCAGCTGGGAAAGGTTCTTAAAAGCTCCAGTTGCCTCCAGAGTTGTAATCTCATTGTTGTTAAGGCGGCTAGTGGGAATAAGATTGAAAGGTTTAATCATTCAACAGAAAAATCCATCCAAATTCTCTTTAGATATTCACTGCGAGATTTTAAATTTGATTCGTCTCCAACTTCACTGCACACTCGATTTTTTTAGACTCTTTTTTTCTTTTCTTGTTTGCTTACAGTTCAGTGGTGGATGCTGGTATGTGCTCAGGGATCTTGGTGAGCTTCAGGTTGGAGCAGTCCACTACGTTCGATTCACAGCGGCACTTGGGAGGACAGACTGGATCACTGTTACAGGCATTGTTCAGATGGCTGTCCTCTGTGCCTGAACAGGAGAAAAGATATACACGCTTAAGGCACAACATATGACATCAGTCACTTTCCCACACCAGCCCAAGTGCCTTCAGTCCCATGGTGTTCGTAGTTACGCGTGCGCCCCCTCTGCAGCTGCGTGTCAGCACTTTGTCCTGTTGTGACCGAAGAGGAGACTTCCCTACTTTATCTTTAACCTTAGACGCCCTACAGCACATCCTGCAGTCCTCCTACCATTCATAGGCAAGATGAATGGGTGAGTTACTTTAGAAAGAGGTGATGGAGCAGTGGGGTGAAAAGACAGAGGATCTGGACAGCCAGCTTGAAGCAGACCACCCAAGGGACGAAGGAAGAGAGAAAAAAGATGAGAGATGCACAGGAAGTGACAGGTGGATTTGAAGGAGAGAGAGGAATGAAATGAGCAAAAGTAGGGAAAGAAGAAAGATGAGAGAGAACTGAAAGTTGAGGGGCAGACGTGTAGAAAGACGCCTGTCTTGATAGAGGAAGAATGAGGCAGCATGGGGAATGTGGGACGTTTTCCTGCACCTCCTCTGTCTATGAATAGATGTTACGTGCCAAAAAGTGTGCTGCCAGTTACATCATGGCTGCTCAATAATGAAAAAGCACTGGGAGCTACTTAGAACAGTGTGTGTTTGTCTGTGAGAGCGAGTTTTGTGTCTCAGTGTCTGTGTATATATGCATTTATACGTGCATCTAGAGCTTATGTGTGTGCATATGTTCCATTTAGAGGGAACAGCCTGGAATTTTCTTTTAGGGTGTTGTTTTGTGTCCCATTCCCTTTTGCATTCTCACATCAGTGCCCCAGTCTGCCTGAGGTTTGGCGATGACGTCAGTGGGACAGAGTGGGGCACCCAGACCGCAGTCATGAGCAGGAAAACCTCAAACAACCAGGACAAAATCCTACAGTTGAATATCAAAAATCTGTCCAAACACAACCTAATCCAAACCCCTCATTGCTGACTTTATTAGAATACCTTTGGACAGTGACAGAAAGAATTGCATTCCTAGAAGCCACTTCCTCTTGGTGCCCTGTGCAAAGCCTTTTTCTGGAGCTGTGTCACTTCTCAGTAGTTCAGAGAAATGGCTCAGCGGAGCGGAGGGTGCAGACAGACACGGTAATGCTGGTCATTAAGGAACTTTCCCTCACTAGGCCAGACACAGGAAAAGGCATTTCCTGCTATGGAGGAAGCAATGAAAGTACAGCACAGCGCTTTGATCCTGAGGATGTAGAGGAGCCGGGGGAGAATTCGTGAGCCTGAGTCATCGTCATCGTCACAAGTGCGTGGTGGTGACACTTTTACTGTCAGCAGATTTACATGAAACTGAAGGAAATGGAGAGCAGAGGGATGAGGTTTTTCCCTTCTCAGAGGTGCAAAATGACTCATCGCTGGAGTTGCAGAAGTTCTCATAATTCTCTGCAACTCGGTCCTCATTATCAACGTATTACGGAATTCCCATGCTATCGGTGATTGTGTGTGTGTTTTGCACGTGTGTGTGTGTGTCCATTATGGAGGCTTTAATTGCTATCAGTCAGGGACGGTGAAATTCTTATTAATCACATTCGGCTTTGATCTTCTTTCAGCTTACACAGGACTCCCATTTGTTCTCTAAGCCACTACAGAGCTTTATCTCAACTTAGCACACAAAGGCACATTAATTTCCACACACGTACACACAGACATACAAGTGTAGACAATGAATCACCCAAGCATACGCAGAACCACTAATACACACACACAAACACACACACATACATACACATGCGGACTTTGACACACATCACTGCTCCTCCTGGTTATTTTCTTGGAAGTGCTCTTGTTAAGAGGTCCGGAAACATCCGCTGATAGGAATCTCAGTCCTCTGGTGGGCTTTATTTTCTTTAACTTTTACTGATAGAAAGGACACACTTTCCTTCCCTTCTGTCCTCTCTCTCTGCCTCCCTTTCTGTCCCTCTTGGTGACTGACTGTCTGTGCTAATGCCAAAGCAAAGAGACGTTTCCTTTGGACTATCTGCTGAGACTGTTAGGAAAGCAAAGTTGAGAAGAAACAGATGCTCTCACATATATATCACATTAGAATTCACACATAGGTACAGTCACTCTTGGGTGCTATTAGCTATTCTCGTGTGCACATTTACCTAAAGTATGTCAACAAGCGGCAAACAAATTTCCAGCTGTTTTTTTTTTTTTTTGTGCAGCTCATTTCCTCTGCAGTTCATCCTTCCCTCTTCCCCATTAAAATGATTTTTTTTGTTTTTTTATAAAATAAAGGAAATTCCAGTTA
>VUQK01001814.1:1961-18944 GCA_015106715.1 Bujurquina vittata
CACACACACGCACACATGCACACACACTTCAGTAAATAAAACCTTATTCCAAAAATGAAAAGTAGCCCGAGGACTCCAAGTCTGCATATAATTTCTGGCATCTTTTGAACAATACCGAGCAGCCAGCTAAAAGGTAAATGTCACTCCTTAGCTGTAAGAGATGTATTTCCTTTTAACAAAGATGTAAGACATCTTCTATTTGCTTCTAGGACACTCTGCTTGCTTTACCTACAGTGTTTGCTGTACCCATGGCAACAGAGCTCTATTTCCCCTCCGCCGCTGAAGCGATTATATGGTCAGGTGAATACACCTACATGCTGTCCGTGTGACTAGTTAAACTAGCTCTAACGGGGCTCTAGGCTTCCCAGGTGTGTTTGATACCAGGCAAAGTATGAACCAGAGAGCTAAGGCACAGGATAAATGGGCCCAAACTGGATGGAGAATAGAGCAGAAGTATGCAAACAAAGTGTTGTTAGGCAACTGGGCTGAAGAAAGACTTCAGGTAGGCATATTGTCTGTTTACCACTTATAATGCTTTAATCTTCGGTGTGACAGCACAGCATTGGATCAAATGTTATCAGAGAGCAGTGGCTCAGGGCAGAGTATATCACAGTGCCGGTATGAAAACATCCATCCAGCGATCCATTGTCTTCCGCTTATCCAACTCGGGGTTGCGGGGAGGGGGCGGCGGTGGGGCAGGTCCACCGTGGACAGGTTGCCAGCCTGTCGCAGGGCTAACACCGAGAGACAGACAACCATTCACACCCACATTCACACCTGCGGGCAAATTTAGAATGACCAATTAACCTGACGGGATGAAGACGTGATTTTCCAATTTAAACACTCAACTTCACTTCAGTCTGAGACGTTCTTTTCATGCCTTTTCATGCTGTGTCCAAAACATAATACTACACTAATGGCAGCCTGCCAACATTATTTTAGAATCTCAGTTGGTAGTCAAATCTATAACAAAGTGATTAGGCAGCCTCAGTTCAGCTGCATCAGCATGGCCTCCTGGTGGGCGAGAGCTGCAGACTAATTGCATTGATGTGAGTTTCAGCCATGGGCTGCTGGTTCAGGATTTGAGAGGAGAAATGACTTAAGGAATACTGTAGAGCAGCGCAGGTCAATAGTGAAATGTGAGCCCTGCTGATCCTTATGCTGGGATCATTGCTCAAGTCCCTGTATAGCCCCTCTTGCTCGGGCCTCTTTGTGATGTGTGTTTATTCTGTCCGACACAGTTCACTCGAAAGCCAAAGATAGCCTACAGCACCAGTTGTGTAGACTACCGACCCCACTGGGATTTCAAGCCAGACATCTCCGAGAGAAGATCTGCCCTGCTGAGAGCTGAGGTCAGCCTTTAACTGCTCATTCATGGTATTATCGCCAATCGAATGCCTGTCAAAAGCCTGCGAGTCAGGGTTTTTTTCTCCAGCATGTGAACACTTCTGCATAATATTGATGGCAGAGATAAAGGCCTATGATAAAACTCTTTATGAAAGCAAGTTTCTGGTCAGACTCAGCAGCAACATAAATGTGTAGAATCATCAGTCTCACTGGGGACATACTATGAGGTTTAGTCGGAGCAATTTGCTGCTGTCACATGGTGAGCCTCTTGAAGATTATTGAAAAAAGAATAGGTCGTACCCCCTGTATCTTAATCCAGTGAAGGCCACTGTGTGCAAGCTAAGCCAAGATCTCTGTATATTTTTATCCAGGGGCTTCCATCTAAGATGATTTTCGGCCAGTGTGACCCACCATCCGCAAACTATCTGGTCACACAGCGTGAGGAAAGCTACAGGCATAACCATACCAAAGCTGGGCCCACTCTGCAACACAGACACACAGACAACTTGATACAAAAGCACAGGAGGTCTGGCCAGCCGACTTCTGGTAAGTACCGTGCCGACATTGCAAGAGATTGTACTGTACATGGGAAATCATTGTGTATATTAAACCTTTACAAGGGGTATGAGTGTAGTGCAAACACAAGTGCATTAAATCTTGTATGAGCGAAACACATCAGCAGTTGTGCTCATGAACAATTAAATCAGGGTGGCCCCAGATACCTTTTTATAGTTCCAAATCAGTCACCGATGTAATTAATGGCTGCACTAACACGGCAGTTAATGTGCTCTTCTTTTACAGCACTTCCAAACAACTTTGGCCCGCTGCAGTCTGCAAATCACCCTTTTGAAATACAGCAGTCACACCTTCCATCTCTGACTGAGTACAGGTCAGCATACCAGAGGCGCCCACTTAGTGCCTTCTGCCAGAGCCGCTCTGCCAAGGCTTCACGCATGCTCTCCAGCCGCCTCTATAGAGCCAATCATAACTACAAGGACCTGGATCTGAGACAGCACTCGATCCTACAAGTCCCAGATCATTGTTTGAGTGTATGTCCACCATCACGACAGGCTTAGTTTCAGTGTTGTAGCTATGAAAGATGCCGCTGGTTATCTCTGCACAGCATGGCTCTGCTTTGCGGATTCTCTTTTTACATAGTTGGCAACAGGAAAAACCCTAAGTCAACAGCCCGTTTGGGGAAGTCAAATGGATTTTAAAAAATTAAAGACGATTCTCATTATCTTGCGAGGACTACTGTAGATTTACACTGGTGAGCTGTTTTAGCATTTATATGCGTGGGTGGGAGAAAGGGAGGGGGCTATAAATTATCTCCACCCTTTCACAGTATAATTAAATGCAAATTCTTTCTCTGCGCAGTGTGCATCCAAAACTGGAAACGGGCTGCTAGTATTACTCTAGATACTCTGTGGGAAAATGTAAATAAATTGAAAAATGCTGTTGATGCCAGAGCTGACCTGGGTATTTAGGTAAAACAGAAGCAATGAGTCATCCAAGGCAATGTCTGAAGGGATGTGTCTAACTCCCATTCCATTAGGTGTTTAATTACAGGGAATCAACGTGTTTAATTAGGAAGAATCAAAGATGCTTATGTTTGATGGTCAACCATCTGCGTCCGCCTCCCTTTTTCCCACTTGCTTGCTGCCTTCCAGTGTAGCTCTGTTTCACCCACTGTTAGCTACTTAGTGTCTCGACTGTGCTGCTGATGCCTGCGTGTCACATGACACCCTTGGGTTATGGGAAATCTTCAACACTTCTTACCAAAGAGCTGCCGCATTTGCCTCTGAGCCACATGATGGTGCTATAACAGCATGCCACTCTCAATGTCTTTTAAGTCCTTGCCTTTACAGTCGGTACAGTGAGAGACTTAATTGTAAATCAGGAAACAATGAGGGATTTAATATTTGCATCATTCTTGTGCATATTCAGTTGTCGGGTGTAATCAACACAGTAAAATAAACCACACGTGTTTGGATCGCTCTTGTATTATTCTGTTACTGGTTATAAGTCAGACAAATACTGGAATAGACATCTTGGTTAATAGAATTAGTCACTAAGTGTGGATTAACATTCGCTGAACGACAAATTCATATTTTCTCTGACGTTTATGAAACAAAAGATAACAAAGTGAAGACATTATTTGGTGCAATGAACAAAGAGTTTTTTTTTATTTCGGGATGAAAACAAATACATGTCTTTGTGGCCACCGCAGAAGGTGACTGAAATGATAAAAATAACTACAAGTCAGTGTGTTTCAGTGCAGTGAGAAATGCTTTAGAAGCTTACCTATTCATAATGCACGACATACCCATTTACATCACGTCATATCTAAAGAGCAACAGTAAGTAATGGCATTGTATTCAGGCCACTGTGTAAATGATATTTGTGCCCTACACAAGGGGACATAGTAATAGATGAAAATTGTATTGTTAAATTCTCTTTCAGTTAGTGTTGAGTGATCTCATTTTCTTTCAGAGGTTTTTATTTTTTTATTTTTATAAATTATGTTTGCATTAAAGAGACAGAGCATCTGGGATGATATAAAACTAACATAATAGCAGGAAGGAGTGGCAAATCAAAGCAGCAAACAGTTTCAATGGCAGCACACCCTGTGTAAATCTAGCTAAACAGTGTTTGACTACCATTAAGAGTCTTATAATTTACTTCTATTGCCAACGATGAGACATGAGAAAGAAAAAAAAAACAATTCTTTGTGCAATACGCAATCCACTGAAAATAAAGTTCTTTGAAAAACAGATGCTTTCCGGATCTTAATAACATTTCAGAAACGACAGAAAAGCGGGTGCAGTTTTGCAATGAAATTTGGGGGCTGGGTTGAGCTGAACATAAAGCTGACCAAAGCAAAACTCTCCCAGTCAACAATAAACTTGATGTAAAGCATGCTCTTGCAAGGATGCTCAATCACAATCTAATCTCACCATCAATGGAAAATTTAATCCTCATTACACACTAGTCTGCCGAGGTTTCTTATCGGGTAGTGAAAGAATAAAGGGGAAAAGCATGCCCTTGGCTGCAGAGAGGATGCTCAGATCCTCATCTACGAAAGCAGGCGAGATCTCATCAGCCTCGAACCGCATGGTGAACTGGCGGCTGACACAATATACTGCGTCATCCATCGCGACACACTGAAAGGCAGGGCAGTGCAGAAGCCGTTTAGAGCTGCACTCATACCACAGTCGGGCCACTGTATGGTAGCGGTACACACTGACACCCAGGATCGGATTAACATCAAAGCGATACAGAAATCGGCCCACAGCCACCATGTCTACAGTTTTGTCTTTGCTGCCTACTGTGAGACCTGGCCTCCAGGTGTTGGTCCTGGGGTTGTAGCGCAGCAGCATGTATTTAAGAGTACCCCCAGAAACAAAGAGCTCTCCGTTGCATACTGTGACGTGGTGCGCCACGGCGAATGTATCATTGGGCAGAGGAGCCACAAATGTCCATCTGTCCAATCGCGGGTCGTAACGCTCCACCGTGGAGAGGCACTCTCCTCCAATTGCGTAGATGTAGCCCTCCAGTGCTGCCAGTTTGCAGCGGGGCCTGGCTTCATTCATGGGAGTGATCTCTTTCCAAATGGATGTCAAAGGATTGTAGCAGAACACTTGCTTTGAGGGTATCATTTCTCTGTCTGTGCCTTGGCAGCCTACTGCCACAAATAAGTAGTTATCCATTGTGCACATAGCGCAGGCTTTGGAGATGACCTCCTGTGGGATTAGGCAGAGTGTATGCCAAGTGTCTTTGTAGTCATCATAATAGTACACTGCACTTGATGTCCTCCTCTGCTCAGATGTTGCTCTGTGCCCTTCAGTGCTGCTGACCCAGTCTTGAGGATCCATATCTGCAACCATGACAAACCTTTTCCCCTTCATTCTCTGCTTCTGGATTTGTTCCCGCTCACCAGCCATTAGCTGCCCATAAAGCTTGGGATCCTTGAGCACATGGAGGTAGTTATCTGACATAACCCCCAGGGCTGCTTGCTGCAAAGATTTCTGGCCATGTTTCTTAGCGGAGCACAGTGTCTCCAAACAGTTACCCAGATCAAGCTTGCGCTTCAGGATTTCTAAATCGGTGTCAGCAGGACTTTTAGCTGGAAGGTCTAAAAATGGAGCCCCTGCTAGAGTCTCTCTATCTACGATTCTGCTGTCTGTAGCTGGACTGATAATTGGGTGAACAGAGACAGATTCATCACCAGTTGCAGCCAGAGAGTGAGCCTCTGGAGTTGAGGCTCTTGAGGTTAGAAAGGGGATTGAAAGCTCCGACTCCTGCGCCGCAGACACATAGCTTTCTTTGCGTAAGAGTGCAGGCCGTGCAGGGTGTCTCAGCTTGAGGCATCCTGGCGAGGGGCCATCTTTAACAGTGATGGGCCTTAAAGACGATGGAGACTCTGAGAAACTGCTGCCATGGCTTCCAGACTCCAGCGGCTTTGATTCAAAGTCCCTCTCATACTGACCGAGCACAGTATTCAAATCTGTAACGGAGTGGGAAGACGACTCAACGTAGTACTCATATATCTTTCCATGAACAATCTGGTCCCCTTTCCCTTCCAGCACTATGTTTGCATCTTCCACTTTGATCTCTGCCTTGGAGAGGAACCTGGAGTAGGACCCTTGGCTCTCCAGGTCCTGCCTTAACTCCCTGCCCACGCCGACACTTCCCTCCAGCTTCTGCAAAAAGCAAGGGGAGCGCCGCCCTGTTGTGCTGATCATTCCACTCTCTGTTTGATCAGGAAGTTTCAGAGCAGATTCAAACAAATTATTACTGGTGACAACCTGTGCCTGGTTTTCATAAGCGAGTATTTCTTCTTCCGCACTGATATCTTGGTCATTGTTTGACACGAATGCATCCTCACTTGTTGTCTCTGCTGTTGGCTCCTCGGTGCTGTCAGATGTCAAGCCGTCATTGCTCGGGTCTGCTTGTGAGGGTCTGGATTGATGGCCCCCATCATCTGTCTCATCTTTTGGCAAGCTTTGATGTTGAAGTGTTGTCTTGCACTTTTGGCCGGTTGTATTTCCTGGCTCTTGGTCATTGACACAGAGCTGTATTCCTCTTACATGCCTGGAGCTGTAGAACCTGTAGGCCCAAGAAACCAGCAGCACCGCAGCCACAGAGACACTAAGTTTCCACAGCAGCTGCATATCGAACTGGACTCCCAAAAGCTCCGCAATGGGCATAGCTGTGGCAGTGATGGTGGCAACAGCTGGTCGACTGATCCTATTGAATGTTATTGTCAGTGTGCCTCGGCTGATAGTAACTGACTGTCATTGTAAAAGAGCTGCTGTGATCTGATGACTGTGCCTGTGTGTTCAAAGGATCAAGTGTAAAATGATAGCTCTTGAGGTGCAATTTGCATCACCGGCTCTGCAGAGGCGGGGCCCTTTCATGCACCACCTGTGGCAAGTCACATGCAGCTTCAGTAACCACACACGTAATATGTAAATACGCCATAGATCAATATTTGGTTATGAAATTTGTTGACTCAACCCATCTTTTTCCCAGAACCATCCAAATGGATAAAGTCACCTCAATACTAAACCGTACTTTGTCGGGTTATGTTTCTGCTGCTGCATCTTTTCTTGCCGTTTACATCAGCAGAGTTTATTATGTAAATTTCTGAAAATATTCCCCCAAACACTGATAGATCATTCTTCTTCCCTTGCTCAAACATACTTCTAGAGCTGCAGGAGGAAAGCTTGGTTTGAATAAAGGGTGGGGAGTAATGATAAGTGACATTTATCAAATACTTATTAACCAGGATACATCTGTTTGCACAGCCACGCTCCATATTAAAGGTCCTTTCCTGTGCCAGCACAGATGCTTAAATTGTTCTGTATTAAGATGAGCTGAAGATTAGTATCAGAGACTTAAATGACAGTCACATGGTATTATAAACACAAGGAGGTGCACAGAGCGCCGTCTGAATAATAGAGGCGCGTAAATAAAATGGGAAGTGTGTGTATACATAAACTTGGGAGCGGCGTTCATTTTGTTACACTACACTAGATTCAAACGTGTATTTGTGTCTCGTGGGAGGCTCGTCGCTCAGTCGCTGCTGCCAGGCTGCCATTTGTGCTGTCGATAACACAGCAGCAAGGCTGTGGTCAACAACAAAACAGCATTTATCTTAGCAGCACTTTTAGAAGCACTGTAAAGCTGCGTCACGTGGGGACTCGTGTAGAGGGTGCGTCGGGTTTCTCAGCTCACGCCGGCAGTGTTTGGTCATCTGATACGCAAGCCTGCAGACAACAAAAAGGAAACTGGATTCTGCAAGCACAGTTGCCTCCTGAATAATTCACAAATGGACTATGCAGGCAGCTTCGTATCCCCACTGTGGAGCATTCAGAAGACGATTGCCATGTGCTTTCCGCAAACCTCTCGTTTATACCACGAGCACGCGACTGAAAATAGAACAAAACACACTGATAGAACATAAAAAGCGAATTTTTTCTTTCAGCGCAACAGAAAATGTGACAAAGCAACATATCTAAAGCCTCTTATTTATTGTCTGCTGGAAATCTTTGGTCCACAATAGCTGTGATATGAATTAATTTATTAATACTTACTATTAACATGTGAACAGCAGTACCACACCCTTATCCACAAACTAAATAGGATGGACTTCCTCTTCTGGCGTGACGATTAAATCACATAAAGCCAACTGGCACAGTGTGTCGCACTCAGAAATGGATCCGTTTTGTTCACTTGAATGTGGAATGAGTGAGCGAAAGCAAAAAGAAGTGCCTCTTGAATAAAAATTACAATGATAGCCGAGTTAGAATACTATACAGTGGGTGGACAAGGATTGGTGGCCTTTGCTTCCCGTAGCAGATAAAAATTCATTCAAAGCACATATGACTGTTTGTTAATAATGTTTGTGCTCGGCAGCTCTCATCTCCCGAATGCTGCAATATAGATGGTTCTTTGGCAAGCAGAGCCGATATCCCGAACAGATAGGTCTGTCCTTTCTGTTCAACTAAGCTTTAAAATCTCTCCGCTTACCTCCCACCTGGTTCAAACCTTAATCCCTTAATACATGTTGGGTCCTTAGAATAGCTTAAATTGCAATTCTTGTGAAGTCCAAAAAATGCAGGATTACGCTGCATTAAGCCATCCTTCACTGAAAGGCCACAAACTGCAAAGAGTTAATCGCAATGTCAGAATCTCCTTCAAAAACCCTTCTGGGGATCCATATGATCAGAAATAGTAAAAGCAAGCCTTTCTTACACACTTTCCTGATACGGCGGGATTTTATTGAAGCAATTTCAACAGCCCTTTCAATCATGCTGATTAGCAGGTGTGTTTAACATGAGTAATAATGCTGCGTATTACCGCGCACAGCATTCAAAGAGGCAGGGCGATTAAAATCATCTGCCGCCGAACACGTAAAACACTGTTGAAGACCGTTTTAAGCAAAGTCAAGGCTTTTGAGTTTTATCATCTCTCCATTTTAATAGAGGTGAAATGAAACAAATGCAACAACCCTGTATACACAAGCTGCCTCAGGTGAACTCCTCCCCGGGATGGCGGCTAAAATGATCCTACTAGTACTGTAAATGTCTGGGTAAGAATTACGTATTGTACACAATGTAGGTCACTTAAGATAGTATGTCACAAGTAAATTACTGGATTACAGGCCAGTGACAATGAGTCGCAGTGCTGTCATTTGCAACACACCAAAAGGAGAAAGAATCTTCAAACGTCACATGCACCACAACCCCAAAACAGCAGACATATGTTAGATACTTTTTACTCTGTCCTTGGAGACCTGCCATATAGATATAAAAAGCCCAAATGAGAAACAAAAAGGCTGTTAATGTTTCCATCCTGTTCAGCCAAGAATTATCTCTGAAAACAGAGTTGAATGAAGTACAAACAAGGGTGGAGGAGTGTTAACTCCAATTATTTCAGCAACCATCCCTCACCATAACCCATATAACCTCTTTTAATTATTTTTCAGTATTTACACTGATGTACACAAAATACACTCAAAAATGAGATTTTTTTTTTTCTAGTTTCTGCATTTCTGCATTTAAATCCTCTTGTACATTCTGAGCCATCAGAAAGGAAAAAAAAAAAATTGTATATTAATAAAAAAAAAAGAGAGCTCCTGTATTTATTCTCCCGTGGTTTCTCAGCTTGCTCCGAGTCAGGCGCATCCCAGGATATGTAGCGGGCGTGGTTGATGGGCCGGCGCAGTCTGAAATCAGTTCTGTTTGTCACATTTCAGTCAACATCAATAATCTTTTGAGTCAAAACAAAATTCAAAATGCTTTTTTTCTTTTCCACTTTAAATCAACTGATTTTATTGGTCAACAGGCAAAGACGAGGGACAAGAAAGAAAAAAGGGTGTAACTGGGCGGGGCTATATAGGAGGTGATAACTGTCATATTCATCATGTTGTTCGTTTGATATCATTATCTTGGTTATTATTTTGTTACAAAAACAGTGTCGAGCCATCGCGTGGTGGCGCTGTTTCCTGATTGGCTGACGTATGCAGGGTCTGTTGATGACTGGAGAAGGCTTGCGGGACCGTGGGAATTGTGTTATTTTTTTTTTTTTTTTGTGTCTGTGTGCGTGTATTGATGTTACATAAGAAGGGCAACTATGTGTGTATATGTGTGAGTGAGAATGTCTTGGATGAGAGGTTTCACGTCAGTTCCGCTGTCACTGTGAGGACAAGCGCCATCCACGTTAGTCCGAGCACATCCACGCGGGGCGCTTCATCTGCAGACACCGAAGAAAAAGCCAATCAGACAGTCTTACACTACATTCATTGATTAATAAATAAATGGCAATTTTTCATTAGTTGCTTTAAACTAACCACTGAATTCTGAATTTAATGGATAAATATGTTATACCTGATAAAACGGGATTCCCCCCCCAAGCTTTCACTCAACTAAAAACAATCAAATGAACTCTTGCGACGGCATCGTAACAGCTGCCAGTGAGTTTTCCCACCGGGCTGACTGTAGAAAACATTTGATGTTGATACACCAGATCAAGAGACCTGTGAGAGTTTCAGATACATCAAGAATGCAAATGACTGCGTTATCAGAGCTGAAAGTGGCTCAAGGCCTACTCCGGGTGCCCTTTTACCCAGTACTCATGGGTGAGGCGACACCGGCCTTCACGGCTGATCTGTAAAGTTTGGTGACTGCATCTTTCCAGTTTCCATCTGGAAATACTTCCAATCACTTATGTGACAGTTCCAGCTGTAATCGGCATCCCCAGGAGCACATTTTGCCAGGGTGACACACGGACAGTTAAGACAGAGTCACAAGGTGAATGCAACAGTGGCCACACTGCTATTGGCTTATAAAATAGCTCACGGCACCCTTAGTCTAACCAGACTGTTACTTCCAGACAGAGGCTTTGCTCCATCAAAGCAGCATTTCTTCTCTAAATGTCTCAGCTCAGGTGGTTTGAAATCACTTGAGCTACAGCTGCAATCAACATTATTTAGCCCCGCTGAGCGTTAAGGGTTTACGTATTAAACCTTCCAAAGATGTTTATACATTTTTATAATTACATTTGAGTCGAGGAACCAAAATTAACAGTTAAAATGTTTAACGTAACCGTCTGAAGTTGGAAGGCTTTTTTTTTTGAAATACGGACATCTATTCCTCAAACATTCATTTTCTTGACTGTCTATCCAATTCAGAGTGAAAATGCAGAAATGCAGATCATAATTATTAAAGTCCTTTATGGCACTGCTGTTTTTAAATCACTTACTATTAAAGCTACCACACGTCAGGATATAAATAAGCTATTGGGAGTTCTCACTCTATAACAGCATCTGAATTTGCAAAGATATACCCAAAGCTTGTGTAGGTATGTGTTATAGCTGTGTAATAACGATGGCTACGACGAAGTGGCTGTTTCAAATTATAACAAAAGTTATTTCACCAAAATGCAATGGTGTTAGAAAGACCTAGACAAGACCACAACTGGGAAGCACAGCTGTAGAGCTGTCCTGTTGTGGGTGTGTTTGGCTGTTGTCGAAAAGGGACAAAATTGACTTTGACTGACATTATGGATTTGTTGAAACACCCCCAACGCCACTAAGCCCAAGCACATGCCTGATGGTCATCTCAGGTCCTGGACATGGAAACATTTATTGGAGACCTGAGGTCAAAGAATCCTATTAAAAGCTGTCTGATATTGAGGCTTTTAGGAGAAAATTCAATTTATATTTAGCACCATTTGCAAGCTCAACATTATGTATCCACTGGTTATTGATGTGCAAGATAATATACAGCGATGTCATATCACTGAATCAAAATCCCACCAAAAAGAACAATTCAGCCAGTTTAGCCAAGCACAAAGACGTGTTTTATTTCTCATTACTGAAAAATGAAATGGCACGAGATATAGCGAACAATATTTGTATTCACAATGTTTGTACTTGTGCTGCTATTGCTTCTTGAGCCTCCTGTGTGGATTTCCTCACACACAGAGTGGCTGCTGAGGAGGGGAAGTTGTGAATGACTGCGGGTGCGTCTTTGCTGATGTAACCAACAATTTGCCCCAGTTGTGTCAAGGCTGTGGCTACAATCACTCTCACTGTGAGAGTGACCACACTGAGTGTCGCAAGGTTCGGGTTCAAAATGCAGTCTGGTTAGACCTGTTAGAAAACACAGCCAAGAGATGCTAAAGCATCTACCCACTCTGTCCACTGGCAAAGGTTAACTAATATGAGTTAGATCACAAAGAGTTTTCAAAATGTAGTCAGGGCTCCATGATAAATGATTTCTGATGATTAATTTTAGAACTATAGAGTGTTATCTGACATTTTACATACATTACATTCCACTCTATTTATGCAAGTCATACGCCATCAGACAATAACAACTGGATCCTTTCAGTAAGTACCTCGTCTCATTTGGTAATAAGCTCATTCAACCTTAAGATCATCATCTGAGGTTCCCCTTCCAGTCCATAGTCATAGATGCAAGTCACCCAGCCATCTGTGTACCTTCAGTTTTTGGCTCAGACCTCAATGCAACTCTGCCAACCTGATTTTTTCAGACAACTGGGACTGATTTCTGTGGCAACGTGTTTTGTGTTTTTTTTTTTCTTTTAAAAGAAGAATGACTTTACCTCAGACGGGCTGGATCTAAAATGTCAGCTGGAATCAAAATGCTTCCTTTTCACATGAATACTTTGACTCCAGAGAAGGTTTAAGTTAAGTTCGCTGGCTTTACAAATCGACGTGACATTTCTGAGAGTGGTTTTGACATATCTGTTTGCATGCCCAATAAAGGATTTGGGAATATATACAAATATTATATGATTACTACGCGGGGATCTTATGGCATTGCTATTTTTGACTCGGTGAATGCAAAGTCCATCAGCTATGTAATGAGTCTTGCCTTATGGTTAAACAGCTGTGTCTCAGCGAAGGGGATGCATTTTCCACTCCAAACCTTTGATGCCTTGGCTGACAGGTACAGTGTTATGTGACAGAAAACATGCCACATTTATATCCACAATTCACTCATCTATTAAATTCAGTTCATTGCTTCTTAGTGCAGCTCGACAATTTGTATGAGAGACGAGAACTGTAGTCTACGACAGCCTTGGCTGACTGGCAGATGTGGCGCTTGCTACTTGCACCAGATGAGGAGTCCAGCATTCAGGCATTAAGCTCCGGCACGTGTGTAGTGACCTCTTGGGGCTATGTTGTACCAATTTGACTTGCATGCAAGGCATGTCTGCGCGTCCATGCTGACCTGATTCTGTCCTTGCTGTGACACACCTGCTCCTGTGCTTAACATAGCATTTGCATTCTTAGATTTGCATCCCTAAGATATGACTCGCAGGGAAGGGAGCGGGGGGGGGGAGATAGGGGAAAAACAAATCAAAAAAAGGAAGAGTGACCAAAAATGGATATTAGGAGGAACATAAAGGTTTATAGGAAACAGGAAAAAAGAGTGAAGTCCATGCTGGACTACAACACTGCTGGAATATTGCCTGGCTAGGGTAGTTAAGCTTAAAGACAGCCCCGCATGCCATCTGCTTGGGAAGCTGTTCCCACTGTTTATTGGGACAAACATAGGCAGTACACACATGCGCGAAGGATTATACTTTAGGCAAATATATCATTTAGATGCACTTTCCAGTTAAACAGCAGCAAATCCTTCCAAAAAATAGTATAATACAGGTACTTTATTAGTTCTAACTACATCGACAAAGTAAAGGACATCACAATTATGCAGGGCACGTCACGGATTTACTTAGAAATACAACAACAGCTAATAACTACATTCTCATGTTAGGAATCTGCAGATAGTGTCATACTGTACTGCATCACTTTACCGAGCAAGAAGAAAATGAGCCCAGAAAGAGTCTCGTTATGGTTGACTCGGCTTTCCTTATTTCTGTATCTAAACTCTGATTGCTGTTTCTATATAATCATACTTTTATTTCAGTCTTGGTGATTCATGATTCAGAAACCCATCAAGAATCCAAACTCTGGCTTTTTAACCAGCACTCAATGTTTTCTTCTACTACGGCGTAATCTGCACTCCACATGAGGCCAGAGTGATGGAAAATCTGCATCAAAAGCAGAGATTGTGAGCCGGGCTCAAGAGGAAAAAAACAGGAAAAATAAATATGATGGAGGAGGGAAAATAGAAAAAGCAGGGAGAGTGAAATAAGGTGGTGACAAAAGGAAAAGAGCAACCAAAAATGGATGAAGCGCTAAGAGAAACTGGCACTGGCAGGCGGAAAGTGGGTACAAAAGCCGTGGAGATGGAACAGAAAGACAAACAGAAAAAAATTGCAGCTGAAAGAGAGAGGGAGGGGCAAGAAAACAGGAAAGATGGGAAGGTTGTTGTCACAGCCCCGCAGCTTCTCCTGACAATCCCTCATCTTTACATATGATAATCTCAGAAGCCGCAAGTGAGGCCCCACCGCATATATGAAACACCAATAATCTCACACTCAGCCATAAGTGACAGGCACGGTTAGTCAGTGGAAGAGGCTTGTTGCTCGCTGCTACTGAACATCAGCAAAGATTAATCCTCAATGAATCGCTCTCATGCAGTCTATCTGGGGCAAAGTATTCAGGACAGAATCAAAAACATCCACCTGTCAATACGCTGGATGTTGAAACCGCAGCCGGCTAAAGAATTTGGCACTTTGATCGGCGCTACATTCCTGCACGCATTTTCCGACCGAACAGACTGCAGCGTCGCAGTGTGTTCCCATATCACACGCGGCAGTCCGGAAATATGACGATCAAACGATAGAGCGGGAATTATGAGATTATATTGATGAAACACACTCGCAGAGCTTGTCAGCTCTGCGGCTGAAATACTTACTGTTCTGATTCTGTGTGTTTTTCATCATGCTTGGGTTTTCTGTGGAAAAGAAAAGAAAAGAAAAAAAAGGATCAGGCAGTTAGTGCTCACAGAAATTAATTACACGGAACAAAGACGGAGAAAGAGTTAAAAAAAAAAGAAAAGAAAATATTGTAATGTCTGACAAGTCGTGGCTTATAATGTAGCGCATGCTAAATGGCGGGTCCCCCGTGGGGAAGACCGGGGCCGTAAATGGATGTGGGAACGCACAAATACCACAACAATTTTTAAGCAGCAGCGACGTCGGTGAACTACAGCTGTGGCACGGCAGTCTCGGAAAGATGTTTGTGGAAACTGACTCCACCTTTGATAAGTAGCACTGATGCTACTGCGACCGTGTATTTTCAAAGATCTCACTGGGATAAAGTAATTACAAAACGGGGGTGCAATGGGTTTCCCGAGCATTGGCAACATCCCTTAATTCCACTTTGCGAGCTATTTTTGGATGTTAGACTTTCTATATGAGCAGGTGGAAGCCACATATAAAGCGCAGTGTGAAGCTTTACTCGTCTCATTGCAACCGCATTAACATAGCGGCTCCTCTGAGAGGCCACGGAGAAATTAAAGTGTGCGCACCCTCCATATGCACGCTCGCGTTTGCCTGCCGCTGCACATTTACATAAGCGTACACATGTGCGTGTCTCTGCATGTGTGTGAAGTACAGTTGTCTGCCTCTGTGTTTGTCACTACTGGGTATCTCATTTCTGCTGACTCATTTCACAGTAATCTGCCTGGATGTTATCACTGAGGGGGGCTAGAAATGTACATCATCGAGACGTGCACGCTGCCTGTCATTGGCGGAGGGTCTCTATAGCAAGGCATCATTACACTCTATTATTCCTGATGATGTATACTGAACATTTAGTGAAGTGTGCGGAGGGCCCAAGTACTTCTATCTCTTCACCCCCCCCCCGGCAGGTGTCTCATCTCAAGGCCATGGGGGATGGTGCCAAGGTCACTTAATCACCATTTACTTCCCCTTAGAGTGAGTGAAGGCAATCTACAAGGAGAAGGCAGACAGATGGGCCATACTAGGCACATAGCCCATGACACCTGAGGATGCATCAGGGTGTTAAATAGACATTAGAGCTCCTCCTAGCAAAACGCTTCCCAAGGTAACGCCTGCCTAAAGTGGCACTTTCCCCTTAAAGTGGGTTCTTATTAGTCCTGCCCAGTAATTTGTACATTTGGTGACATACTTAAACCCTGTTCACATGAGTGTTTCAGGCACGAAGATAGAAACAAAGGAGGATAACATATTCTTTGTTTCAGAGTTGCTCAAGTACAAAAATGGTGTCAAGTTGATTTATGTTAATAGGGCACTCCAGGGCTGAAACCCATGCATGTGCATACTACACAATGCTGAACTTAAAAAAAAAAAAATCCCTGTTTTTCTTGTTCAACTTGACATCTGTGTAGTAACAAGTGTCAAAAATCCTGGGTACACAAGGACTGTGCAGCAGCGATGGCTGTGTCTATCTATAGTTATCTGAGCTTTCATATAAAAGTCTCTGTTACATGAATGCGTCACAGCAGCTCTATTCAAACATGACTGAGCATCTTTTTTGCATCCGCTATGCAAAAGGGATTAGCAGCACGGCCGAGGGACAATTTTTGGAACATGATGTCATCGAGAAAGATATGCTCAGCTCTTACAGGAAGCATCAAAGATTTTTAAAAGTTACTTTGTAGCTGGACTTAAAGACAAATGATGCCCACCTACTTACGGCTTCAGCTCTACTGTGAAGCCACAAATCAAATCAAACACATCAGAGTTGGACGTCATTTACGACATAACTCTCGTAACGCTATATTTCAACGTGAGACCGACAGATTAAATCGTCAGCACGCTCATGCAAAGTGGCGTTTCGCTGCAACACAAGTTATTTCATTGAAACTCTCGGAATGGCAGATCCCAGTTCTTCCATGAGTGTCCAGAGCAAACAGAGCCAGAGGAGCAGGGCACACAGATACAGCAGAACCTGTAAGCATTCCAGCTCCCACATCAACACCAGTAAATGAAGGATTTCCAGTTTGTGATGAACATTTTACTTTGGCTTTGCCATTGAAAAAAGTGCTTTTCTAACACTGCCAACAACCAAGTCCTTTGATTTTTACCAAAGGCCTTTGATGCCATAGCTGTGTTTTGGTGTTTAAGTGAGAACAGCTGAGGACGTGCCATTAATGGAATAGTCACTAAATCCCTTGCTGGAGAATAGCTATTCTCAAAAGTGCT
>VUQK01001816.1:0-13024 GCA_015106715.1 Bujurquina vittata
AGGCAGTTACCCAAGCAGCCAAAGCTTACTTTTATATGGACATGTTACAAAATGTTCTCAGTCACTGGGGACAAAGTGTATGTGCAAATATTCCTCAGGCTGTTTCTAACAAATTTACTCTTTCATGCCCCTAAAGACCTCCGGTGCTGGCTAAAGTAACTGGTTTTCCAATGCATTTATATTGAAAATAAGCACCGATGCTGATTCAATCAAGAATGAAGCAGTAGTGCTGCAGATTCAATAAAGGCTTTTATAAATTGTTGGCATGCTGGAGGAACAGAGCATTCCCACTTCCTCTGACCTCTAACCACAACATTTGCTTCAGCAATAAAAGTACTTTAAGGTACTTCTGCCATCTAAACTCAGAGAGAGTCTGAGGTTACTCGCCGGACCAACACACTATACATGCTAAAGTCAACAAGCGACACTGCTCTAGTCATCTTAACAGCCGTGACACTGAGGATAGACCCTTTGTGCTCAGCTCTGTATGAACCAGCCTTCTGGCGACCCCCAATTCCACGCTGTGTATTCATATTGTCAGGGCCCTGGCTGCATGGGAGGAATGACTAGTTACCCCAGAGCCAGTTTCTCTCGCCGGGTCTCCCCCGCTCTCTAATGCAAACATCCCCAACCTTCTTATTTTTTTATTCACAGGAGGCCCTCTCTGTGTTTAAAGAAGCAATACAGAAAATGCCAAGACAGTTTGCACCACAGAGCCTCTACAACATGATGGGTAAGAGCTAGTGGTGACCATCAGCACAATAGGTGTTGTTTTTACTGTAAAAGAAATAAAAACTGGTATTTTGGAGGTATTACAAGCTATTCATCACGCATTTCTGCTGTGTGGTTGTTGTAAGCGCTTCAAATAAAATGTGTTTTCTTCTGTATAAGAAAAGTTAAAAGACAATCCATGTTGCTTACTGCATATTGCTTTTATTTGTTCCTCACATAAAAATGATAGGTCAAAATATTGAGATTTGTGTTGTACTATAAAAGCCAATAAAAAAATATGAATATGAAAACTTGGTTAAAATCACTACCGGTGTGCTACAGTATGACTGAGGTTAAGTGCGGACTATAATATCTTATAAAAATCAATAAATGAATAAAAAGGTGGCAAAATAAAATATTTGTATGCCACTCTTTTACAAAAAAAATTGTAATACAAAGCTGAATCTAGGATTTCTGTTGCTGTTGGTTAGGTTAAACCAGGATTAAGACTGAAAAACACACGTACAGCCAGTTTTACTCGTTTAAATTAATGAAGCCACTGTTTGAGACAGCTAATTTGAGTCATGCAATTAGACGGGGTTTTGAGAAGACAGTAGGAAGCTTTACAATATCATGTTAAACAGATGTTTTTCACTACAAGATCAACCCAGCTTGTTACTGTACATTACAGCTGCAGAGCAGCTGCTTTCAGGCTCATTATATCTGTTCACTTCATTGCTTTTCCTTTTTTTCCTGGACCCTTCCTGCTTATTTTCTGTCTTTCTCTCTCTCTCACACACACACACACATACGACCTGGAGCAATAAGTAATCCAGGCTTGCTATAGTACCACAGGTTTGCTTATATGTTGGCACAATGCAAAGTGACAGAGCTCCTGAGATTGTGTCAAAATGTTGATGAAAGCTTCAGGCCCCATTAAGGAGCAGCATCGCGCCTGTAATGGAGGCACCGAGCCAGAGATCTGTGATTTCTGCAGCTTAGCGTTGTTTCCTCACTGAACTGATTTGGCACACCTGCTCGTATCTATTTTCAGTTTCACTCACTGCACTGCTCTCATGCTGTTTGTCAGACGCCAAGGAGCAGAAGCTTTCATCAGAGGCGGACCTGGGTGGTAATCTGTACCCTGCTGGTCCCACTCCAGCAGTTTCTGGTTGGCTGAGGAATGTTCCACTCTGAGGAGCTGGTTTTCAGCTCCTTGGATTCGATGTCACTTCTAATTGCATGTTAATGTTTGCGCTAATCTCAGAGGTACAGAGGTCTACTGCCAGGAAATGGAGTCAAGTAATTTGGCTGCTTTTAAACCAATCAATAGAGGAAGAGGTCATGTCAAAACAGACCAATAGATGCATTTTTAAACAGCTTAGCGCCTTGGATTTGCTATAAATCACTGCAGTTTAGATAATCCTCTATATAAACACACTGATTATTCATTAAACTCAAAGCTAAATAATTCAATATTCTTAAAAATAATAAGCAGCGCTCACGAAGACACAACCAATATAGGAATGTTCATACAAAGCTTTTCATTGTGACAGAATGGAAAAGGGAACGATTGGTATAATGCTTGCTAATCCACTGTGTAGCTCTAGCTGATGGGAGATGATAGCTGACAAGAAACGTTTTAGTATATATCTAGAGTAGCATGGATTTCCAACACTAAAACAGAAGCTACTTTCAGCTTCTCCCCTCAGAAGGGGTCGCCACAGTGGGTAGCTTCACATGGGCAAATATGCAAATCACTGCACGATATAACGGTATAATATACCGTATATTTACATGTTTTATGATAACATGTAAATATACGGTATAATATACCGTATATTTACATGTTTTATGATAACATGTATGACGTGTAAAGGTCTTAAGCCTTGTGCTTCTTTTTACAGTAAATATTCAAATTGAATTCCTTTTACGTGTGAGATAGATGTGTGTGTGTGTGTGTGTGTGTGTGTGAAAGTGGTGTCATCAGGCAGTGTTATCACTCATAAGACGCGGTGTGTTTTCATAACACTAAAAGGCTGCGGTTAGGCATGCGTCACCTGTTGCTTATCACTGTCTTTTCAGCAAAGCGATTAATCCCAATCCCCACTGAATTAAAATCTCAGTCTGCTCTTGTCTAAACAACCCTTCCACTCATTTGGCAGTTCATAAGACCTGGTGTGGACTGAAATATAAACCATATTACAAGTCATATTTTAACAAGTGGGATTTATTCACACGCTCCCCCTAAATGCATCGCAAGGCTGATTTTAACTGTGTTGTGTTACCAGCCTGTGTTGTCAGTTTTTTCCAACAACACAAGCGTTGCTGGATAGCTTTGTTATTTCAGGTGTTGGCAGGCAGAGGGTCCGATGTGGCGGTGGGGGAGGTATCGGATGATGTCTGGCACATCAGGAGGAGTGAGGGAGTACAACAGGAGAAATAGTCTCCTGTTGTACTATAAAGCCACACGGTGAATTTCATCTATAATGAAATAAATGTCAATAATCAAGCACTTGGCTGATTCGAATTTGAGGGTCTGCTTTTGGAAAACCCCTGAAATAAGAGCTTTAATAATTTCTTCAGTAAGAGCTTGACATGTTTGAACAAAGCATAAGAATTGCAGCATCTTCCAAAGCATTTTATCACCCAGTATGTGTCAAATATGAGAAACCGATGAAGAAAATCATTAGGTTTGTGATGAGTTTGGTACTAAACTGGATTACAGTGCGGACCCCCTGCCACCCTGTAATAAAAATCCTCAAAAGAATAACAGAAAGCAGAGTGATGACTTAACCGCTAACACTTTTGAGCCGTCAATCGACCTTCTCTTTGCCCTCACAGGAGAGGCCTACATGAGACTGAATAAGCTGACTGAGGCTGAATACTGGTACCGAGAATCACTGCGAGCCAAGCCAGACCACATTCCTGCACACCTCACTTATGGGAAACTTCTCGCAATGACGGTAAAACTGTTTTTATTGTGATCCTCTGTTATCTTTCCATTCATTACATTTCCTGTATTACGTTGTGGCGAATGTTCGGCAGTACTCTGAAACCAACTATATTATTTAAAGGGATTTCACACATTTAGGGTTTGGCTTGTGAGGTTAGTTTAGTCATGTTCATTTCTGCTTTTCCCGTTTCATAATACGATGTCGTCAAGGTAATTTTAGCTTCTCCTTAAAGTTTTATAGAGTGTCTTATTTTCAGAATTAGGAGCATAAAGTTTGATAAAAATGAGCATCTGCTTTGATGACTTCCACATGTCTCGTCTTACATCGGAGTCATTTCTCATTCTCTTCTTTACTTAATCTCAAATTTTCCAATTACGCGAGATGGCCACATTGTGTTGTGTAAGATGCTTCAGGGACTTTTTTGGTCACGATTTTGTCATGCCTCCACATCTCTTTTATTTGTTATTAGATCTTGAAGCTACTAAAACAGTAGCTTAGAAAGCTGCATTCTTAATCAAGCCTTTTAATACTGCCCAGAGAGCACTAGAATCTCTAAACGCTGTAGGGAAGCAAACCTAATACTGCCCCGCAGCTTCCAGGTCAGCGATTAAAAGTGACAGCTGTCCTGTGTTTTACTAACCAAAGAAAAAGTCATCCATGCAGCGGCATCTCAGGGGCGTTAGAGTTAGTCGTGTGGCGGGGTCATACAGTCATCCGTTGTAGATCGCAGCTAGATATACGTACTCGGAAGAGAGCTGAGCAAAAAAGCAGTCGGAGCTGAAAAGGATGTCAGAAGAGAAATAAACAAATCAGATGAAGGGTTGTACAGAAGGTCAAAAGCAGGGTGGAGGCCTTCAGTTCAGCAGACACCCCTTTCTTCCACTGTCTGGGCCCTAATGAAAGGATGTGCTCAAAGGCCTGGAGTGGTGATATCTGGATTTCCACAGAAAGGCTACACTCTTCCTGGCCCTGTCCCTTTTCATTTCCCTTATGGAAACAGAGTTCTTTTCAATTTGTTTCATTTATGGTTTTTCCTAAATGATCATTTTGTGAATATTCCCACTGATAGGTGTAGGAATGTAACAGGCAAACTCATTTTTCAGAATATTTAGAAGTAGTTTTAGCCTTTTTTGTGTGTGTGTCAACACATATAAAAGCCCTACCCTAGGCAATAAACTTGAAGTCCACTTTTATATCAGTATGGCACTGGCTACTGCCAGTAGCCAGTGAACACAGCATAGCACGGGAATTGGAAAGAAAAGCTTGGCTCTAAGGATCACTAATTAACACTTTATTTTTGGGCTGTTTAATCCATACAAAAACTGAGGTGTAAAAACCACACTTTGTGGTGTTATGACGTTTTTATGTGCCAAAAGTTATTGAACCCGGCCAGGAAATAGTTTCGCATATACCACTAAAAAAGGAACGTGTCTTTTTTTTTTCTGTGTGTTTTGTACAGATTGTGGGCTTGGACAGGCCAACTGCTTCTACATTTTTTTTTTCAAGTCATTAGCAAACCCACAAACTGTCTTTAATCTGAATTGCTTAAGTGCTGTGCATTTGTGGATCAGCATTGTTAGCACGTCCTTTGTTCACCGGTGGTAAATCATTTTGTGCCTAAACTCAAACGAGTTCCAGGCCCATATTAGATCGATTTGCCGTTATGTCCTCTGACTGGTTGCCAGCTGAAAGAACAGATCAGCAGGCAACACAGAACAAAACTCATTCGTTAAGCTGACATGGGTCCTCTGAAAAATTAAATGAAACCAAATCCTATCAGCAAGGACAGTCTCAAGGAATAACCCAGTATTTTAGAGGAGAGTATTAAGACTAGGCGAAGTTGATTGAGGTAAAAAGTCAGTGAGCTGTGAGGAGAAACTCATTTTATTTAGGAAAGTGTTATTGATTTGGGGGGAAAGTAGAGTTCAAACCTGCAGGGATAAATCTCTGTAGATCTCTGACCATGATCGATGGCTTAGGGGTCTTGAACTCTTGTGATCCCTTGAGTGCAAATGAAAGTGCTATCAAAGAAGGGTGCTTTGCTTTACTTTAATAGGCTTAAAATGACTATATTCTTTAAAGGCATTTCTGAAACATTTTATTGAAATGTGTCAGAAAAAGTTTTTACCCATGAGCACAGGCTATGGTTTAATAAGTACTGACCCCAGCATTTAAGTATGATCAAAAGCAGTGCAGGAAATTTACCAGCCCACCATCTTTCTGTCATCCCCAACCTCTGCCCTCCCTGTGCAACAACTGTGAGTGATGAAGACACTTCAGATGCTGTCTGGGACTTTGAGGTTCAGATCCCTCTGGGAGAGGCTGCAAAATACGGTTTAGCAGCAGGGTCAAAGAAGGGTGAGGGGTGGGTGGTGGAGCTAGCCTTTCTTGTGGCTGCTGAAGCACAGAGAGCAAAGAGATGGTGTGGATGGTGAGAAGGACAAACAAGGGAAGAAAGGGAGAGTTAATCACAGAGATATGTATTGCCCCCCCCACACACACACACACACACACACACTCATTCACACACACTGCTTGTCAGAGATATAAATGATTGTAATGCTTGCAATATTGGATTCAGTCATTCACTTGTCATTTCCACAACTAATATGATGCAGGTTTCATTCATAATCACCTCAACACCCACAGAGCCAGAGCTACATCTGCAGTTTGTCTGATGTTATCAGGAGATTTGAGGTGTGACGCATGCACAAATGAGCTCAGCAGTTGCGTGACAAAAAGGGGGAATATTACACAATACGTTGCTCTGCATAATAAGTAGATGTGGCTCGACTTGTTTCTAGTTTTTGCATTTTCCATCCCTTTTATAGGTTTACAAGGAAGGCACATCGCAACACGTGCAAAGGAAGCATCATGTTAGTGTTGTTATTGTGTACATGTTAGTATGCTGTTGATAGCTTTTAGGACATTTTTGAGGTCGTAACCTAACATATAATGTAGGCTATACTGGGTATAGTTTGTATTAATATTCTTAATGTGTCACAATCCAGATATTTCATCTGCTTACAACTGCAACTTATTTCAGTCTGTGAAAGCTTAAGCTGTTGAGGTTTAAAAAAAAGCAACTGCAGGCCTCTGTTATAAAAGCAGCTGGCAGTCAAATGTATACATTCCTACATCTGTGAATATGAGTGTAAAAATACACCGAAGTGATGCTTTTCAGACTGGAACTTGGACACAATCAGCTCTGTTAAACATATACTTAGCACAGGCTTGATTTTCTGCAGCTTCAATGGAAACCACACTCAGATATTTACATTAGAAATTTCTGTATTTGTTGACTCTACCGCTAACTGAAAATGAAGTCACTCGACTAAGTATGCCATCCTTAACACGATATACGGTACTACTCTCTGCTGAAGAGATTTGAGCCCATTCTTCTGTATGACTAAACTGCAGTTAATTGCCAAATGTGACACTCATTCTTATTATTTTTACTGGCTTTGCAGTCTTTATATAATCCAGTAATGCTTTGGTATATTAGACTGGCACAACTCCAACTTAAAAGCATGTATTATTCATGAAAAAGGCTTTATCGCTCTCCCGTCTAAATTGTATACTGATGGTTGCATTATTAATGCATCGGTTTTTATTGACGAGTGCACATGGTTAATTGTTGATCAGATGACATCTGGTGCCCAACTGAGAGCAGTGATGTGTCAAAGTCCCAGTTGGCACTGCTATTGGCCAGCTGCTCAGTTCTGTTAGAGATGTGATTGGTTACATGTCACAGGCAAAAGGGCCTGAGGAAGGTTTTGCGGTCCAAAGGGCTTCAGTGTGTGTTCTTATCATATTATGGTATGGATTCTTTCGGGAACAACATTGTACACACATACACATACACCTGTACTTGCGGCTAAAAGCCTTTTCTGTTTTCTCTTCCCTCTTCTGTACACCACCTTGCTGAATTTCCCCGATTCCCATGCAACACTTACTGTCTTGTTTAATAGTGGTCAGGCCACACACACTGGCAATCTGCAGCTATGTTCTGGAAGTGTTATTTGCAAGATAATGTGTTTAATAAATGAGACTTTACCTTGTCTACTCTGCTGTGCTAAGCATGACAGCGTCTGCTTTTACGGGACGACACGTGAGCCTGAAAGAATAACAATAGTGGTCCATGTGTTTCATGTCTATTTATTAAGATTTATTGTTAAAGTACATCTGTGGTTGGGAGAGGGACATTAGGTATACACAAAGGTATTTTGGCTGTTGAGTGTGTTGTTTTTATAATGAGTACTTTGAGGAGCAGTTGAAACAATAATGACACTGTGTTTAATCCATCTCTCACAGGGGCAGAAAACAGAAGCAGAGAGGTACTTCCTGAAGGCCATCCAACTCGATCCCACAAAAGGCAACTGCTACATGCATTACGGTAAGCACAGATTTGTATTTTCCTTTCAGTCTGACTTGGGTCACATTTCTTTTTCCTACATTTCAAGTATTTGATTTGGCAATTTCACACATACATTCTAGACTTGTGCAAAGACAGGAACCTGTACACCTTAGCAAGTTGTTCATACAACAGTTTTGGCTGACCCTTCAGCCAGTTCTTTTTAAAAATATCCATAATATTAATCAGTTCGTGGTTATTGGAGGGTCACAGGAAGAGGGGTAGATTTCCTCAGATTGTCCACTGATTTGATGCAAGTGTGGAACGTGACGATTTTAGCATCTGCCTCTTCTCTGGCTCAAGCATGCCATTAATCTGCAGCCTTACCACCTAGATTTCATTTCATAGTACCTTTGAGTTTGAATAAACTGGCAAGTTAATTACTTTCTTTCTTTTTTGTGAAAGTTACATTTTCCCGTGTTGTTTACTTGTTCATCATCGCTTGCCTGCCTTAGGCATCAATTCTAGTTATGATATGTTTTTTTTTCTCTTTTGTATTACAAAAGGCAGACTTCTAGAATACATTATCCACCTATAAGTGGGGTGAGCTGTGCTGCAAGAGCTGCTGAGTTTTGAGTTTCATTTTTGTAGAGCTTGAATCAGCATCATCAGAGATATACTGTGTCATTTTGGGTTTTTGAATTTTAGCAACAAAAAAAGGAATAAAAGCAAAGAAGTAAGCAACATAAGAAAATGAATAATTTTCAGCTGGATATTGCCTTTATCAATCTCTTCATCCTAGGAAGAGCAGCACTGGGTGATATTTTCTCTATAGCTTTAGAATTGCATCTCCAACTACTTATTAATTAAAAAGTTTAAATTTATGTGTTGTTAATTTCTGTTCTTTCTTTTCTTAAATGTGAGATGCCCGGAAGAGCCCCAAATTATTTATGTATTTTGTTTTATTAGTTTTTTTTTCCCAAACTCATTGTCACATGAAAATCTCATGTGGTGTTCCCCAAGGATCAGTTCTTGGCCCCATTATTCTCTATGTTCTTACAGTAGGGAAGATCATCTGTAATACAGTGTTAATTTTGAGTCATCTCAAGTCATCTGCCGCAACCAATTGGGGCTGAGGGGAGGGAGACAGGAAAAAGGACATGCTGTGGAAGAGAGACAGAGATTAATAACTACTGATTAAATTCAGAGTGAAGTATAAACAGAGTAAAAAAGGTGAATAAAAAGAAACAGTGCATTATGGGAACCCCCCAGCAGCCTAGGCCTATAGCAGCATCCTGTAACTAAGGGATGGTTCAGGGTCACCTGATCCAGCCCTAACTATAAACGTGATCAAAAAGGAAAGCTTTAAGCCTAATCTTTAAAACAGAGGTGGTGTCTCCCAAATCCAAACTGGGAGCTGCTTTCACAGAAGAGGGGCCTGAAAGCTGAAAGCTCTGCCTCCCATTCTACTCTTAAGTATCCTAGGAACCACAAGTAAGCCAGCAGTCTTGAGAGTGAAGTGCTCTATTGGGGTGATACGGTACTATGAAGTCTTTAAAAAAAAAAAAAACTCTTGGAAATCTGTCGTACAAAATTAGGATGTCCTCTCTCAATCTGGGTATGATCTTTGACTCTTAGTTTTGTTATGACAGGCGTGCTTTCTCTAGTTAAGTAATGGGTTTTAATTCAGTCTACTCAGTTCTCAGCTAAAACTCCATCTCATGCCCTCAGCTCATTGAAAACTCAGCAGCCAGATGTTTTACAAAACCAAAATGACAAGACCACATTATTCCTATCCCTGCTATGCTACACAGACTGTCTGTTATACATACATATAATTGATTTTAAACTTTATTGCTTACTTTTAAAGCCTTGGACTTGGTTCTGCCTGGATTATAGATTTAATAAGACGTCAATAACCAAACCACTGCTTGCGTTTGTCAGGTCAGACCCTCCTAACCCTATTATGCTGGGTTTTTATTTGTTTTTCTTTTATATGTGTTTACTTCCATTTTCATTTTTGATTGTGATCTGTTTTAATGTATTACACAAATTACATTTTTAATTACATTTTGAAAAGTGCTAATACACAGTTGTGGCCTAAAGATCCACTTTAAGTATAGTTTGCAGTTTGGGCCTGTACAAGACACTACAGTTTCATCCAGTTATTAAAAGGCTATGCTTGGGTTCACTTGGTGGTTTAGCATCCTGGTTCAGTGATGGAGCTTACCAAAATCAACAGGGTATTAATTCCTCTCTAAACCAGACACTTACCAAGGGGTCCACCCCACACTTCATGGCCTTGTCAAGTTTCTATAATCCCCTTTTCATTAAGCTGCTCTACAGAGGTTAACTGCAAGGCAGGCACACCCGTAATAAGGCATAAACCCCCTGCTGAAAATATGTTCATCCTACATGAACAGATTTATCAGTGTTGATAATCTGAACAAATGAGTCTGAAAGATGGCCAAGTAGAGATCCACTGTATGCTGTATTTATATTTATATTTAATGCTACATCATAGGCCAAAAGCAACGCTACTAGACTGTGTATCCCTCTGTGCCCCTGTGGGGATCCCATAGTGTTTTTAATAGTGGTGCTGTTCTCTCCTGCTCTGCCAGGTCAGTTTTTGTTGGAAGAGTCACGTCTGCTTGAAGCAGCAGAGATGGCAAAGACAGCTGCACGCCTTGACAGTGAAGAATTTGATGTGGTCTTCAATGCAGCCCACATGCTCAGGTAAGTGTTTGATTGGAGTGTTATTTTTTTCTTTTTTTTTTAATGTTTGATGATTTCCTTAGTCAAAGAGAATGCACAAAGACACTGCATGTACTTTTTTCTGTCTAGATGAGATGGGTGGGCCACAGTTTACTATGGCTGAGTAGAAAGAAGGCTATGTATGAGAGAGGGAGGTTTGCTGTCTGCACGTTTTATCCAGGGGCTTACACTATTCCTTAGCCTCTGTGATTTACTTGGCTGTACTTTGTAATCCTCTCCCCTTGCTGCAGTGCCAGCCCTAGAATTGCTGGTTTATCTTAGTGCGTGGTGCAGCTATATATCACAAAATGCTGTCTCTCAAACTACGTATACCACTTTGTCTCAGTCTTCCGCCACTGGCCTGTGCTCACGCTTCAAAGCACGTTTCCAAATTAGTGCAAAGTTCAGCTGTTGAGCCTAAGCAGGAAAGCCCACAAAACTGGTGTTTGTGAATGGGAGCCATGTGTGGGATTGTATAAATACAGCTATGTGCCAGCTTACTGAATGCTTCCCCCTCTCACTGAGTAAACCTCCAACTTTATATTACCCAGTGTGGAGATTTCCTTGTTTAATTAGTCATCATGTGCATATTTTTCAAAACTACAACTGCCATCTGAAAAGAGAGAGATATCGCTAAGACGAATGCTTCTCTCCACTCGCCAGAGGTTTGTAAAGTGACTGCGCTTTTGCCTAAGACTGCATCAGTGCAATCCCACTCAGCTCCGTTCAGCATACCTCTTCTGATTGTGTAGGATCTTCACCACCAACAGTTTTCAGCACAGAGAGCCTCTTCCAAGGTCCAGACTCCTGGCAGCTAAGAGAGCGTCAAGCAGCGCTTGGGTTGAACTCATCTCCGCCTGCTTGGCATGGGGTCTCACTCCCTCCACAGCTCATGTTCTTTATGTGTTTGTCTTGGACATAGATGTGGAAAGCCCATCGGTTGGTGGGGACACAAGTGAATCTGCACAGGAGAGGGGAAGATATTAAAAGGGGGAGCAGAAGCTCTCAAATTTGCAAATGTCGTTTATTGCCCCATTGGGCTTTTGGTTTTTGACTATTTTGCTTTCAAACTAATAATTTTCATCTGCTTCGTTTTAACAGTTCTTTTATATTTTTTTTCACTGTGAATGTAGGACAGGAAAAGTTGGGCAATAGTAAGGCCAAGAGGTACATGCTTGTACTTCCCACGAGCATGTCAAATGCCACTGAAAGTGAAAAATTACACTGTGAAGTTGTAGAGTAAAGTAGAATCTGTAGATTTCCAAAGGCAGCCCTGGGAAAAGCAAACATTATAAAACACACAAGCACACTCATGCACTCATAGTTTACCTCGTAGATTCCCAACTAAGCCATATGTCCTTGGTAATAATATCACAGACAACATCTGATAGATTACTTAGAATGGCATAATATTTAGCATGCAAATTTCTTGTATTTATACATGGTGATGAAACAGTTTCTCTTTATTTGAGTGGCAATAAAAATAAACTGGCAGTAAGTTATGGCTTTATCAGGGTGTACTACACATATGCTCAACAAAAATCTAAACACACAAACCCAAAAGCTTAAAATGAACTATCCCTAACATCCTCATGCACTCCAGGAGGAATGGGACAATATCCCACAGGTCACTATTGACAAATCTGGTGATGTCTAATAGGACTGGGCCATATCACATCATTCACGATAATACCGGTAAAAAAGTCTTGCTCAGGAAAATAAATTATATCATGATATTCTAATTTCATGGTGTAAATACGTCACCCCACCACACAGCGGATTAAGCTCACGTGGGTCATGCGGTGTTTCCAGCTTAGTGACTTTGTTGCTAGGCTTTTTTCCCCAAAAAGCGACTAGCGACAAATGTAGCTAGTTTTTCCTGAGACGTCAGAGAGTTCTGGAAACCTGAAGTTTTGTGTCTTTGTACTGCGTCTTACGCTTTGGCGTAAGAGTACCTGGCTGTTGGGTTGTACATGACCTTAATAATGGAAGTGAGTCTTTTTCATGTGTTTGTGATGCAGCCGGCGGACACGTAGACGCCATATTGAGCAGGTGGACCCGTTGCTGTAATACGTCGGTGCATATGTCTGTGGATTTACTGAGCTAGCGAGAAACTTTCTGACTGTTTACATGTTTTGTTATTTGCACAGAGTACTGGCTGTACAGGGGTACACACTGGAGGAAGTACTTTGGTGAAGTCTACTTCACTGCAGACTGTTTTATAAAGAATAAATCCGCCTTTTGTTTT
>VUQK01001819.1:4116-16795 GCA_015106715.1 Bujurquina vittata
GGCGCTGCCACAAGCGCAAAAATCACCCCCCAACCCGGCCAGTCCCCCCCCCCCCCCCCAAAAAAAAAAAGGGAAGGATGGGCAGCCTCATGAATACCAACCAATTCCTTATTTCAGCAGCAATTCATTATTCATTTGCATAAACTCTTCCTCGGTGTATCAAAGGTGGAGGACAGACTTGAACTGAGGTTAGTGACGGGTGGCAGGAGAAACACACAAAGGCACAATGTTTGTGTTTGCAGGTTGGATAAAGTTGCATATTGTTATTCAACTCATAATCATGAACTGCCCCTCGTGATCTAAACTGTAAATGACTGGGTGGGATTTCAGTCTTATGAGTGGCGGCCTTGTAAAACGTTGGCTATTCTGTATTGTGTATCATCTTGCTGACTTGATGTTGCATCCTGTCGCAGCAGAGGGAGTGTAACGGTAATAACATTCATCGTGATTGTCGTCGTTCTTGCTGCAGCAGTCACTGTGTTTCCTCAGTGAAGCAACGATAGTTGCAGCAGTTAGCTTTCATCAGCGCTGAGTCTCCTGCAGAGCATGAGTGTGTGTTTGTGTGGCTTAACGTTGGGTGTGTTTTGCATCTCCAGGTGGCCGATTCCCTCCCGGCTCAGGTCAGTGGTTCCCAGTATGTCTCTTGTTTGCGTGCAGTGATTCCTCATCTTCACTTCCTTTGCTCCCACATCTGTCCTTCAACCTCTTCCTTTTTCTGAGAACGTCGGCATGGATACAGCGACTTTCCCCTTGTTTCCTCCTTCCTCTTTTTCCTCTTCCCTTCTTCATTTTGACTGCCTGTTCATCCTTAATTCTTTAGGGACGTTAAAAAGCCTGACCCCCCCCCCCCCTTCCCTCCATTATCATCTCTACTCACGGCCTTGCTTCTTTGCCTTTTTATCTAAACCAGGCAGTGGCCATTGCTTGGAAACAGCACGGAGTAACTTCCTGACAAGCTGTGAAACCATCAGGAATGATATGAAGCGACATGATATGACTGCGGAGGTGCTGACGTTTCCACCCCTGTGTGTTTGTGTTGTGTGTGTTGCAGTTACGGAGCTCCTTCAAGCAAGCCTTCAGCAAGAAGAAAACCAAATCACAGTCGGCCCATGACGAGATGGAGGAGATGACCGACTCTCTGCCGTCCTCGCCCAAACTGCAGCACGACAACAGGCAGGGCAGTATCACCACGCTGCGCTCTTCACCCTCCACCACAGAGTGAGTAAATGCGCACGCATCCACTCTCACACAGTAGCACACATATAAGATACTTTGCTGTGTGTATACAGTGCATTATAATTAAAATCCACTGTTGTCTTATGTGTTCCTTTTTCTTCTCTAAGTATGTAATTGCTTTTGATGTTTTGTTTCCCTCTAACAAAATGTCTTTAAACCCTCACCTCACTTTTCTTTTCTCTTTCCTCCAACCACTCTGTGTTCATCATTTCTTTACTATTTCTCCACCCGCTGTAGCACATGCGTTTGTGATAGCAAGTCCTCCCCCATTTGGATGCCAAAGAAAAGGCAAAATGGTTTTGTGATCTACAAGCACAGATCTCGGTAACAGGCACTGAGTGGCATGCTCCCTGGGAGTGTGTTTGCAGTGGTTTGTGTTTGTGTGGCGTTCTTCTGCATATTGCTGCTGTGCTCTGGGGCACAGACTGAACCAGTTGTCAGTTATGCAAAAGTAGCAGGAAGATTAATAGATGGTGGACGGAATAACTTGTTTTTGTTGTTGGTTTTTTGTTGAACATGCCAGAAAAAATTGACTGCATATCACAACAGAAGGACCGACATGCAGCCGTTTCACAAGCATGCTGGTTATTGTGCAGGTTCAGAGGCCTGAAAGGCTTTTCTCGTAGGCTCAGCATGTGCAGATTTTTGAGTTTTCAATGACTTAGCAAAATAGCAGTTTTGTGATAGCCGTGCAACCAGTACGTTGCATGGCTATCACAAAATCTGTCATCTTGTCCTACACAATTTGAACCATCCATTGTTACAACTGAAATTGCCATGAAATTCTTTTTCCTGTAAAATTGTTTGGCTAAAAAACTGGAGTATTATCAATGGGAGCGATTTGCTGTACCAAATGCTCACCTGTCCCTGTTCACCCGTGTGATACCAGCCTTATATGATCTTCACCACTGACTCAGACTTCCCGCTGAACTTCAGCTTTCTTGTTCCCTTTAAGTGCATATTCTCCAAACTCTGTGTATGTGCTTGGTATAACCCTAAAGGTGAGCCCTCCTCCTCCCTGTGTGTAATCCCACTTTCAGGCTATGCGAATGCACCGAGGCTGAGGCAGAAATCATCCTCCAGCTGAAGAACGAGCTGAGGGAGAAAGAGCTCAAGCTGACAGATATCCGCCTGGAGGCACTTAGCTCTGCCCACCACCTGGACCAGATCCGAGAGGCCATGAACCGCATGCAGGTGAGGTTTAACTCAAATAAATCTTAAATAAATTGGCAAAAAATTTCATCTCTTTGGAAAGATTATTTATTTCCCCTTCAATGGAGCCACATTTGTAAGGAAAATGCATTGTGATTGAGCAGCAGGGTTGAGTATGTGGGCTCCACCCATGAAAGACTTGCCAGATCCCTGTGTGAGCTTATTCTGCTATTGACTCTAGTTTTGAGCTTCTGATTGGCACCTGATTAGCGATGAGTCCAGATTCTGCCTACAGCAGATAGATCATAAGATTGTGGTGTAAAGAAGATGCGCCATTTAAGGGGAAATCAACTATTGGCTATAAGATTTATTGCCAAGAAGCATTGTTACGACAAAGAAATAATCAACCAAACCCCCTGCCAGTTTGCCGGGGGGTTATAGTACTGAAAAGTATAGAAATAAATGTCTCATCTGAAGTGTATGAAGCCCTTTGTTAGAGCAACTCTTTGGGCAGAGTTGTCTTGAAGAAACAGTCCAGAAAGTCCAGCTTTCCCTCTGTTTTCAGTCTTTTTGATAAGCTAAGCTGACCGAATGCTACCTCCTCCTAGTTTGGCTCCATTTCCCTCAGTTCGCCCTGTTGGTTCCTTTTTATTTTTTACAGCATTGTGCTAAGTGACACTGTGGTCCTTCATAATAGCAGAGGTAACTATACAATTATCTGTCAAGTTTTGTGCTTGGAACCTCACTTATAAGAGTTTTGAAATACTATCACTCTCATTTCCACATGGTTAGCTTTCTAGGGTTAAGTCGTATTTTCAGCTCCTAGTACTGGTGTCTGCAACATTTAGTATCAGGAGAGCCCTCTTTCCTGACCAAACAAATCTGTATAGAGTCGCAAAACAACATTTTCATCAGCATACATTGCAGTTAAGTCCTTCAGCTGTGCGAGAGGGGTGTTAGCCTCCAAACGTGTCCTGCCAGTATAGCTGAATCTGTTATTTGATCAGCAGATGAGTTTTAAATGTTGCAGGGAGGAACAGCGCAAACAGAAATGACCACGGCGAGCTGAAAATACATGCAGACAAGCTCGCACTCTAGTTTGACAGTAGCACACCTTCAAATCACCTGAGTCGAGGTAAACAGGTTTGCCATCCTGACAGATACTTAGCCGCTCTTCTAATGTTGACAGCATAGACTCGCCCTTCACTACCTGCACAGGTAAACCCCTGCTATTCTTGATAGTGATGTCAGTATTTTTCATCTCCTAAAAGTCAAACTATTTCTTCAAGGCTTAAGGGATATAAACTTTTGGAAATGTAAAAACTTTTTCAAGGCCCACCAACAGGCATTGAATAACAGAGGAGTCATTCTATTTTAAGCAGTCTGTAATCCATTGTCTGATGACTAATAAGCCATATCCAGGCCAAGACTTCCTGTTTCACTGTTCATTGTTCTCAGTCCAGCTTTGAATGAACAGATAAAGTCAAAGAAAAGCGAAATAGGTGCCAGATGATGGCCGGAACTGTCCGTGAGCCAGTGCGGCTCTTTACCTGCATGTCGCCTGTTCAAACCTTAAAGCTCATTCCTCCCTTACTGCAGATGGACTACAAACAGAAACCTCACCCCTGTCACTACCATTTCTTATTCAAATGCAAATATCTGTTCATAAAGATAGGTTTTTTAATATGCTGTCGGGCAGAAAACACCTCAAGTTGCTTAACTTGAAATGAAAATAAACTCATATTATTTGTGCCAGTACTATTGATGCAGTGTAATGAAATCATCATGATAAAGAATAGTGTTCAGAGATGCTGTGACTTTCACACTTTCAAAGAGGCAAATATTAAAGAATATCCTGCATCAGTGTGGATGTCTCAGTTAAGTGGATGCTTGTGGATGTGGGCAGCCTGTGGACTCCCTGTTAGATGGGGATCATGTAAGGCTCCTTATCTGAGACTTAACCTTCAGTACAAAGCGAGCCTTGAAGATCAAAAAGCTGCTTACAACCCATAATTCCAGTGATACTGATTCAGAGTAACAACAGTACTCAGCCTGAATGCAGGAAATGACCGTCTGCTGTTTGAGCAGCCCATTATTCGGTGTTTTCAAAGCAGCTCCTGAGAGATTTTCATTATTTTCCACACACAGAATGAGATTGAGATGCTGAAAGCAGAAAATGATCGTCTGAAGTCCAGTGGCAATGCAACACCGACGGCCACACCTGTCAAGACGGCCCGGCCGCCCTCTGAGACCTCCAGCACCTCCTCGTCCTCCTCACGTCAGTCTTTGGGGTTATCGCTCAATAACCTCAACATCACGGACACCATCATGTCAGGTGAGTTTAGCGTCAGTGCAGCGTCTGGGTATCACAGCGTTACATCCAGCAGTTTGTTCCTGGCACTGAATGTGGCGTGGGGGCGGGGGGTGACTTGATATTTATTTAGATTTTAAAAGGTTTTCTTTCTGAAAGGTTGCATCCCTCATTTGAGAGGCAAGTCTAAGAGCTATGTATCTACTGATGCCAAAGGACACGTTTAGATTCGTGGGGCAGATGAGTTTTTGTGGCGCATCAAGTCGGATTAGCTCTCTTCATATTTGCGTCAATAAATGCCCGAGAATTGAGTTTGTGGAGGGAAATGATGCGCATGAGCCGCATCAAATGATGAAATAGCTGTGAGAATTTGCAGCCAAGCAGGACCTATCACATAAACATTCATGAACATTGTGGGGATCTCTTTAGGCCTCTGCTCCTTTTGAGAAGAGGGAAAGTTTGTCCCTGTAATTAACATAGAAGGTGCAACCTGCTGCAATGACCCGGCTCTCATTAAGTGAAGGCGGGATGAGCAGTGACATATGGGAAGGTAAATGAGCCAAAGGGCTGTTATCACCCCAGCGCAGAGCCCTCAGCTGAGGGAAGCCAGCCAATCAGAGTACCAGTATGAGTGAGACTTGGTGTGACAGGGACTTGTTAAAGGTGATAGGAAGCTTATGTTTGGCTACAGAGTTAGCGAGTTAGCTCCTGTCACACAGGGGAGTGAGGCCCCTCTTCTTCTACTGGGAATTTCAGTGAAAGATGCCAAAAGATGCTCAGCAAATATAAGGTTAACACAATTTAAAGCCAAGCCTGGGACTATTATATTGCTCTAAAAAGAGGATTGTTATCAGTATGCCTGCTCAGACTGCAGACAGTATCAGCCGTACAAAACGTGTTAGGAGGTCTGGTTTCAGCTCGGTGGTTAAAATATAGGATTTCATACTGATTTTCTTGGTTGCTTATTGATTTGATCGCACACTTCTGTAACAAAGACTCCACATCTTTGTTAATGACTGAACAATTCTTCAGCTCGAAATGCTCAAATGAAGTATTTCCAGTGATTTCTAATCTTTACTCTCCCAAAGTGTTTTGCCTCCTTTCATTTGATTTCCGTTCTCTTTCATTTCGGTTCGTGCATTACCATTCTGAGCACTTCCTAGAAATCACCCTGATTAAATGTAATTATCACATGAAAGAAAGCCATTAGCTACATTTCGCTCTCTCTGTTTCGAGCTCTATTTTGCTGGCAGGCAGAGTGAGGGTTTGTGTCTAATGAAATGAGGTTCTGACAGGTTCGGGTTGGTTTTCCTTCTAACGTGAAGTTTTGTTTTCAGATATCCTGCTGGATGACGGCTACGAGGGCAATCTCCGCAAAGAAGGCCGGAGCGTGCGAATAGTGGTGACCATCAGCAGCGGGCCAAATGCCACCAAAGTTTGTGAATGATTCCTCCAGCGAAAGCTCTGTATTAAACTCTGAGGTTTTAAGTCATTTTGATATATGTAATATACGTATGTAACTCCTCAGGGTACACAAAGCCAGGAGTACCTGATTGGGTCTATAGGTGTGAGTGGGAAAACCAAGTGGGATGTCCTGGACGGGGTCATTCGACGGCTCTTTAAAGTAAGCAAACACATCTGTTATTCGACCACGTGACCGATGTTCCTTACTGAGCTTGCTGTGGTTTGGAACAGGACTAGCTTGCGTGATTAGTCATTTTAGTGATGAATCTTTGCTGTTTCAATTTAAATTGTATGAAAACTAAAGCTTGCATTGAAAGAAACCCTTTCACACTGCTGTTAACATACTCTTGGAGGGCCTTGTAGCTGTAAGCATGGTTGATTGTGCACTTGTTAAATGTCCAGCCTTTCCCTTCCCTGCAGGAGTATGTGTTCCGGGTGGATCCTCTGACCAGCCTGGGTCTCAGCTCAGACAGTATTATCTGCTACAGGATGGGTGAGGTGATTCGCTCCCACGCCTCCGAAGTGCCTGAGCTGCTGCCCTGCGGCTACCTGGTGGGTGACAACAACATCATCAAGGTCAACCTTAAAGGTAAGACAGCTGGGACGCTGTATTTCTAGACTACAGATTACATGGAAACCTGGGATGGTTACAGTCTGCCAATGTGAATGTATTCACATTAGTTTCCCTTTCCGTTCCTCCTTCCTTCCTTGCTCATCACAGGTTTTAAGGAGAACAGCATAGACAGCCTCGTGTTTGACACCCTCATCCCTAAGCCCATCATCCAGCGGTATCTCAACCTGTTGATGGAGCACCGTCGGATCATCCTCTCAGGACCCAGTGGCACCGGTAAATCCTTTCTGGCTGCCAAACTGGCTGAGTACATCATTTCCCACTTGGGGCAGGAAGTGACTGAGCACAATGTGGCCAGCTTCAATGTAGACCAGAATTCCAGCAAGGTAAGAACAACGATTTTTTTTTTCCTTTTAGTTCAGGCAGGCTCCAAAGTCAAGCTCAGCCACTATTGCAGCAAAACAGTGGCTCATGCTGCCCGTCCACCTGGTGGATCTGATAAAGGTAGCACTGTGTAAGCTGCTTTAGCCCGTCCACAGTTGCTGCACATTTGCAGGCTTCTTTTCACTCCTCCTCCTTTCATGCACACTCCATCAGCATCACATCTGTTCTCATTTATGCTCCATTTTTGCTGCTGAACTCTCTCCTTTCCGAGTATTCACACATTTACTGAATGTCGATACAAAATTGCATCTCTTATAAAAAAAACCTTTACTCTTCGATATAGTTTGTTTGATCAAAAGAACACTAGTATTTAAATAATGAGCCCGTGAATATGACATTCTTCTCCAATATCTGCTTTTGATTAGTCATGACTCATTATAATCTGTAGTTTTAAGAACAAAGTTTTTAAAAAGCTAAAGTCTGAGGACTGCTAATTTACAGGAAATTCCTGTCCTTGTATTTAAAAATAAATAGTTTGAACTCGTGTTAAATCCCAAATGAATGAATGCTGTTCTTTTTAACACAGGACCTGCGTCAGTACCTATCAAATCTGGCTGAGCAGTGTAACTCTGAGGACACGGACACAGAGCTCCCCACTGTGGTCATCTTGGACAACCTCCACCACATTGGCTCCCTCAGCGACATATTCAACGGCTTCCTCAACTGCAAGTATCACAAATGGTGAGTCAGAGTTATTCCTGAAACACAAGTGCTGCGGTCGGTCGCAGCTCCAGTCAAAGGTCACAGGTTTGCCTGCTCTGTTCAGCTTCTGTTCTCAAAAGCTGGATTCAAATACAGGAAGAAAAAGAGCCTCTAACAGGCAAAAACAAAGATCAGCCGCTCTCTAGTACGGCTGCGGCTTTGTGAGATGTATTGATTAATGTACTCGTGCCACCTTTTATTGCTTTACAAGTTTAAAAGTAACAAATTTGAACATAACGTATTACAACTCAACATTTTACTGTCAGTTAAGCGTTTATTTCGTGCAGCATCCTGAGTGATCGTGTGTGTGTGTGTGTGTGTGTGTCCAGCCCTTACGTTATCGGGACCATGAATCAGGGCGTGTCCTCCTCTCCTAACCTGGAGCTGCATCACAACTTCAGGTTTGACACATCTGTGATACTCTGTGTAACATTGTTGTAGTGTTTTCCATTTTCCTACAGAGAAACTACTTGTACGTTTCTTTGCTTCTCCTCCTCTCAGGTGTTGGATGTGTTTGGTCGCAGTTCTTTGTGTCTCACAGATCGTAAATGAAACGCATTCTTCCACGGGGAGTGCTCTAATTATGTCTCCGGGATAATTAGCCCTGTTAAATGAAAATTAATAGGCTGTGATGCCTGCTCTGAGTGAGGATCATTTCTGCTTGGCATGTTTGACTAGCTGAGGATTTGGCAAATACAATATGATTAGGGAGATATCATCATAAGCCAGAAATTAATTTAATATGACTCTATTATAGTTACACAAAATAGGATCCAAACTGTGACTATGATGGAAGAAATGCCATCACATCATCTCTGCACGGAGTTGCTGTGATGAGAAATTGGATTTGATGTTGAGCTTATTGATTAGCTCCTGTGCTTTTGTTCGGCCAATGATCATCTGTCCTCTTGCAGGTGGGTGCTGTGCACAAACCACACCGAGCCAGTCAAAGGTTTCCTGGGGCGCTTCCTGCGGCGGAAGCTGATTGAGACAGAAATTGATAAGAACATGCGCAGCAATGACCTGATAAAAATCATTGACTGGATACCCAAGACCTGGCAGCACCTCAACGGCTTCCTGGAGGCACACAGCTCCTCCGATGTCACCATAGGTCGGGTCACACGCACACATGCATTCATGTCCGCTCTGTTTGGCTAATACTGAAGTCTCTGTTGTATATTATTTTAACCAAGGCGCACTAATGTTCAGGCGTAGAATATTCACATCACTGGTTATTGCTTAAATTAAGTTTTTCTATACCTCCTCTCTTTGGCGGCACTTAAGTTTTATCGGTGCTCCGTGTCATTGATCTCCGGTTTTGTCCCCACAGGCCCCCGTCTCTTCCTGTCTTGCCCCATGGATGTGGAGGGTTCTCGGATTTGGTTCACTGACCTGTGGAACTACTCCCTGGTGCCCTACCTGCTAGAGGCCGTCAGGGAGGGACTTCAGGTACGACCGGACAAGACGTGACACTGCACCGCTACCAATAAATCTTTTTACAGCATAATGCTAAAAATAAAAAGCTGTCACATTTATCAGACTACTATATTATACCGTGTAACAAAGTTGAAACAAAAGGAAATCAGGCAGAAAGCAATGTGCAGCTCCCTGTGGACGTTAATACGTCTGTGCTGCCTCATTAACAGCACAGATCTCAACATTTTAAGCCTCCATAACCAAATCTCCCCACTATTTTTATGTTTCTTTTTTCTACTTTAACGAAGGACACATTATTCCAGATGAAATCACCCTGTTAAAGCACTTCTGCACTTGTGACTGAAGCGGCTCTCGTTTTGCCGGACCATTTTTGTCCTGCACCATAGGGCTGGCACAGATGTTAAATGGGATGAGATGAGTGATAAAACTGAGAAGAAAATTGTCATCACCACAGAGTCTGATTTTTATGTCGCCTCACACAGTGAATGAAAATTGTAGGCTTGATTGGGCAAATTCTTTCAGTCAGTGCGGGAAGATTAGAACAAATCCACAAATCAGGACAAACAGTTTATTTAATACTCACTTTCACCTGCACCCGTTCTCCTTTTTTGGCCTCTCCTGCAGCTGTACGGCAAACGCGCCGCATGGGAAGATCCATCCAAGTGGGTGAATGATACATATCCATGGAACGCTGCCTCACTGCAGCAGGACGGCCAGTCGCTGCTCCAGCTGAGACCGGAGGATGTGGGATATGACGGATACAGCTCGTCCAAGGAGGGGGCCTCATCCAAGCAAGTGTCTCAGAGTGACACCGAGGGAGACCCACTGGTGAGCAAGATGTCAAGTGTGGAAAGTTTACTTCTTTTAGAGCAGGGCGTTCCCAGAGTTTTTAAGTGAATGAGTGCAGTGTTCCGCAGGATGCTGGGATGGATGTTACTTTTTGCAAAGTAATAAATAATCTAGAAAATAAAGAAAGGTTGTGCAGGCTCCTCAGGAGCACATTGACACCCCCCCCCCCCACACACACACACACACAGACTGGATGGTTAACTGTAAATGCAGGGTTGAGAGAAAATGCAGTGAATGGTGGAGTGAGAGAATCCATTTCCCTGTGGTAGGTTATTGCAGCCCAAAAAGATATAACGAGTAGTCGTCCAAAGACAACCGGCTTGATTTAACAAATATGCGTGTGTCCACGTGTGACCATTTGAAGCGCAGGTGTGCCGTACTTCGTTTCAGCAACACTTGAAGCAATGTGCCAGATGCAGCAGCACTGCTGCATTATTTAGACCATTAGCTCCGTTGCAGGGATGAAAAGTTGTGCCATTTTATTGTGGGCGATTTACCAGAAGGTTTTACGTCTTTTTTTTTTTTTAAGAACACGTAAAATCTAAACAGTGACGGTTGTGACGTTGCGGTGAGGTTTTGGGCGCTAGCAGTTTTTAAAATGTAAATTCTTTACAAAGAAAAGGGAAAATACAGCAGAAGGAAGAGTACGAATTTTGCACACAGCTTGGAACGGATCACATAAGCAGTGATTCGAGTGAACACCCGCCTCTGAAAGTATTATCATGTATTGGGATGAATAGCCTGTGGCCCCTTGGTCTCACTGCTAACAGCGTCTTTTACACAGTGGCCATTAGTCACACTACACCCGTCGTTGGAGTTGGATCTCAATTGCAAACCTGCAAAGTTTCAGAACCACATCTTGCACATTTGAGATGCTGTGGTGTCCACTGACAGGCATAAACACCTGCCAAAGTACCCGGTGCCTGCTTTGCGGTAGTTACTATTGAAGCAGATGTCTCTAGGAGCACATGTTGCCCTGATGACACACACAGACTGACTCACAAGTTCCAAAATAAAAGCACCAGTCACAAGCTCAAAGTTGTGTTTATTTGAAAATTCTGGATTGGTTGGAAATGCACAGCATCAAGCGCGGCGAGTCCTCAGTTCATTGGCGAGGTGCTGTAATCCCCTGGCTGGCAGTTATTTCACTCCACAGAGGATAATCAAATCTGTACACCAACACCAGTGGGCTGCTAAAGTTATTAAAGTTTATTAAAGTTTTTCTAGTAATTCTAATTCTTGGTTGCAGATGAACATGCTGCTACGGCTGCAAGAGGCAGCAAACTACTCCAGCACGCAGAGCTGCGACAGCGACAGCACCAGTCACCATGACGACCAGCTAGACTCTTCACTGGAGTCAGCGCTATGAGAGCAAGAGCGGCGCTGACGAGATCCCGTAGACCGCCTGGACCTCCCAGAACCTGGGAACCCTTCCCCATCACTACCAGACACCCCCTATAGTTGACAGATGATATATGAAAGGTTTTATTATCCAAAATGATTTACCCAACAATTGAGAGAAAAAAAAGCTTATTTTTACATAATTATGGTGCAATATTAAATCAGATTATTTTATGTCTTATAAAGATTTGTTACCAACTTGGTCCAGAGTGATCAAGATGGTAAACGACAATACGTGTTAGATCGTGTCGATTTTCCTGACATCAGATAGTGTTAGCCAGTCATTTCTAATGGATGTGTAACATTTGAGGAATACAACTTTTCATATATGTGTAGGCAGGGTGTGTCTGAGCCCGGCACACTTCGGGTTCGGCTGTGGCACTTTTAATTTTGGGTGTTCCAAAGTATCAGAAAATGAAAGAAGTTCGACGTGATCAAACTGGATTCATTTTGTTTGTTTGTTTTGTTTTTTCGAAGCCTAGTTATATTTTCAGGTGTTTACATTTAGGGGCGGGATTTGTTGTTTATGTCTTTCGTTGTTTACAGAGGTGCTTCTCACAGACACACACACAGACACACTCTCAATGCACTTGCACACAGGCAGCAGGAGCAGACTCTCCTTTAATCAGAGGCTTTTCAGCCCATCATTTAATCAACAGTCCAGCCTGCCAGAGTGTCCTTGAGCAAAGCACCATATCTCCACCACTTCTGGTTACTCTGATCTCTTACACTTAAGGAGGCAAGAAAGAGAAGACTACTGTAGTGTTTTCAGGTGATGTAATGCCCTCTGGTGGCCACATCCGCTACTTTTACACACAAACCATTATGTTTCAGTAATATTTCATAAAGATTTTTGGTGTCTTCACTTTTTCTGAACACGACGGCATCAGGTGTAGCTAATTTTGGACATTTGTGAGGCCTTCACAGCCCTCCTCTGATCACAGTAATAACATTACTATAACATGCTAACACCCTCTCCTGCCCCTCAGCTCAGTCGAGCCTCGTGGTGCTGGTCTCCTGCCCTGAACGTGCTCAGTGTCAGGCACTGCCAAGCCGCTCCTCGCTTCCCCCCTCATGCCAACAATAAGCACAACGAAAGCACATTGTCTGTG
>VUQK01001820.1:0-17060 GCA_015106715.1 Bujurquina vittata
GAAGTTTGTTGTAGAGTTTATTGTGAATTCACTGAGTTTTGGAGTTCATACTTTGTTTCTTCTTGTTGATGTTCATGTGTGTCCTTAATATTACACACATTTAGCACGTAGTGCTGCTGTCTTGTGAACAGTTTGTTGTTGCATATATTCCTTTAAACGGTATCTTTGTCAAGTTTTTATTACACAATAGTCACTTTTGTGCCTTTAATCTTGCACCTGATTACTGTAAGTATGAAAATACTAAAACTAATACTGAAACTAATTAAAACTAACTAAAACTAAGCATGAAACCAAAAATAAAAACTAATAAAAACGAGCAAAATCACTCTGAAAACTAATTAAAACTAACTGAATTAGAGAAAAAAAAGTAAAAAGTAACTACAACTAAACTATAATGTAAAATCCAAAACTATTATAACCCTGATTGGGACAGTCTGGACTTTGACAAGAGTCTGCTAAAAACACCAGGGTTAAATCAGATGAAATGTTGGTCAGTCTTCTTAAAGGCCTGAGTGCGCATGATGTATTCTGCCAAGACCGAGACAAGGCGTGGAGCAGCCTGGCACAAAGCTACCTCCTGGTCTACGCTGGGGTGGGGAGTGACTGTAGCTCGACAGACTGGGACAGGTGGAGCTCAGATAGAGCCTTCAGCAGAAATGCAGGGTTAGGGCAGAGGACAAAACCTGATCCATCTGGCAAAAACCTGCAGCAGTCCCTCCCTGTGGACTGACAGAGCATAGCTTACTTACCCTCTAGCAGACGTTTTAGCTATCAGCAAAGCAGTTTTGAGGGAAAGCCATTTCCCTCAAAACTGAAATGCTGAAATGCACCAAGAACTCATCGCTTGGTATTCACTGGTCGCTGGGTAGCATTTCCCAACTGGTTGTGAGTGACTGTTGGAGGTTGCTGGCAATTGCTGTGAAAACAACCGCTAAAGGCCCAGTTTACACAGGCCTAGAGACATGTCAATGACACACTGGTAACCATTCTCTGCTAGGGAAAAAAGCGTATTCCCGACTGGTTGTTGAAAAGTTCCTGGCGGGTACAAAGAGGTGTACAACACTGCATCAAAAACCTTGTTCTGGTTGCTAACAGACTGCAACAGTCGCCTTTTGTGGGGACAAAGCATTCAGCATTTTTTTTCTTTTATATTTTTATATATCACATTTCTAAGGTAGGCCCGCCTTTAAGCATATCTGCATTATCATCTCTTTTACTCTAAATATAATCGCTATATTTCATGTTTTACTAAATAAGGCCTGGCATGGTTGAACAAGATGTTTGCTTAATACTTGCATTGTTGCCTACCCCTTTCTTTCAACCAAAGCCGAACCTCAGTAAACTCAGAAAGATAAGACTCATGTGGAAATTATACCAAAACAAAATACAAAATACTTTTGAGCACAGTGCAGAAAATAGACTCACCTCCATAGCCGTAACCAAAAAGCTGACATAACTGGAAAAAATGGCTGTGCATCTCCACACAACCCTCATAACTCACTGATTACGCTGTCTTTTTAGTTTTTCTTTGCTTAACTTTGCAATTGGCTTATTTTTTCCACTTCCCTAAGCCATAAGGTGAGCAGTGCAGCTCTTTTTTATGATCTGCTGTGACTGTATTCTTTGCAAAGTAACATTAATCGTAAACTTGTTTTAAATTAATGTCAGGAGGGAAATGAAGAGAAGACCCAAGTGCAGAACAAAGAGGCAGGCGAGGTATTTAACAAAAATGAGCCTTTAATCACCAGAAAGCAAAATCAGGAAACAGCGTCCAAAAGATTAAAAGCAGGCATAAGGAAACATACAGAAGAGAATCCAGAAGGAAACCACGAGATGTCTTAACAAGGACAGAGAGGAAAACTGGTCAAATGTAACCAAAATGCAAATAACGCTGAGGGATGGCAAGTTATTAGAGGCAAGGCAACACAAAACATCAACAATGTCACCAAAAGACCGAGACTCAGTAACATCAAATATCAATGTCTTTGGCAACAATAAAAACAACAAAATCAAGGTTGGAGCCAGAACTCAAAAATAGCCCAAGAACTAAAGCTAAACATTACAACAAACATGATGAAGTAAAAGCAAAAATCTAAAGCTCAACATTACAACACAAAACCATGACCATGAAAGCGTTATAGAACCTGTGGCTGGGACCAGCTGGCTCAGTGAACGAATGTCTTGCCTGCTGATTGTTTTGATAGCTAAGGTCCATTTCCCCTTTGGCAAGGCACTTAAAATTCCAAAACTGTGCAGTGTAGCTGCTCAGTTGGCTACAGTACAGTAGCTCCCAGGTGTGAATTAGTTTAGCTGCAAATGTAAAGTAGAATGTCAGCATGTCTGCACACTCGGTTTGCACTGGAGTGCATGCACTCTTTACAGCTCACCGCCTCGTCTCCATCACGGGACCCCATCAGGGTCTTCAGTTTTAGCTGTGTTTACGCCACGGTGTCAACATCTGTATACGGATCATCAAAACAAAAGCCGTGCGAGCCCTCTGCAGAGCGTGGATAAAGGCAAGCATCTGCTGTAAAACTGACAGGAGAGGAGAAGGAGAGCAGGACCCTCTTGACCTCAGCTCATGCTGCGCAGACAGAAACGCACAATTTGAGGAAGTCAATAGTGGGAAGTCCACAACCTGGAAACACTCACACCCTCTATTTAAACCCCCTGACATGTTAAGTGGACTTAAACAAGAAACTCACACACATGCTCACGCAAACATACGCATACACACACACACACACACACACACACTCACTCTATTTTAAACAACAAAGCCACAAGTGTTTGTGTTTTGTGTGGAACAGTTATTAAAGAGCCGATGATGCACTGGTAGTTACACCAGTCTAAACACTATGGTCATGGAAGGCAGACACCAAAAACTAGACTTAGTTTCATGTTTTTTTTCTATGGTTAACAGTGAACTCTTTGCTGCTGCACTGTATGGACTGCCACTTAAAAGGTCAGCCGTCAATGTTATAAAACCTTAACTATCCAGAGTAGTTTTGCAGATGCACGAATGTTAATATCACTCCTGTGTCTGATTTCAAGGGCATAATTTAGTTAAAATATTGCTTCGAGTTCATGTACACATTCATTAATGATAAAACTGCAGTCGCTGGCGCCACTGGAAGTGACTGATGTGTGCTGGTGAGCTTCGTTTTCCCCACTAACTATAATCCATGATGTATGACTATTAAAGACACCACAAGTCAGAGGTAAGAGGTCATTTCAAGGGTTACAAGGTTGTCCCGGGCGACACTGTTCTGTTACAGCATGTAGAATTCCCACGACCACGAACACCACACTTTATTCAAACCCAATCCAAAATGTGAAAAAGGTGAAGACAAATAAATTAGACATAAACTTTTTCTACATATAGAAGCAGCACGGCGGTGTTGTGAGGAGGTGTGCTTGTCACAGATTTTGCCAGCTCAAAGAAAAACTTTGCTGAGAATCAATGAAACTGAAAAATAATTTTTAAAAAAATACACATTGACCAGAGTAATAGTTTTGAGAGCTAAAAGAGACTTAACCAAAATAATCATAGTTATTGTCTTAGCTAAAAAACTGGACTCTTCCCTAAACTGTGCTGACAAATTGAATCTGTCTGCGTCCATGTCAGCAACTTAAACATTTATACATGCCCGACCACCAAATGACAGAGTTTAGATACCAAAATGAGAAAGCAGAAGAAGTGTATTTTGACTGGGCATTCTGACACCTTTGTCTTAAGTAATCTATTCACAATAACACAGGGGGACTCTATTTCTGTCTCGAGTAATTATAGGCCACATGTCTCTTTGTGCTTGTGCGTTCCTGTAATTAAAACAAAGTGAGGGCAAATTGAGCAAGATTCCCATCCGTTCTAAATCCAAGGCAGCAAAGTGCTGGTTAAACTGGCACACTACTTCACTTTAAATCCAATAATTATCACAAGGAAACGGAGGGAAGCCCAAAACAGAGAGATGTTGTTACTGAAATAGACAGACATGGCTTTTTTTTTTTCTTTTCCTTTTTTTTGGGTGAAAAACATGTCCTTTGAATGTTTTCTTTCGAGCATTGTGTAGTGTCTAAGAATTCCCAGGCTCTACATTAAGATAATACTCAAATCCATGCTGTAGACTTGCTCAAAAGTGTAACAAATTGCTATAAGACTTTAAAAAATGTACAGGCCTTTGTGAACACAGAGGAACGCAGGTGACTACTACAAACGGTGACGCCTCAGAGGAAAAAAGTAACAGCAGGCTAATTTATTTTTTACATTTTTACAGTATAGTATTTGTATTTTTTCTGTGGTGGGGCAGAGACCCGTCAGACTGCAAAATGCTTAAATTCAAATATTTATTTTCAACAGTTTTATGATGATAATTTTAGTTGTACGTTTGCTTTGATTGCTGGGGGTGTGTAATGTGGTTTCCAGTGATCACTGATGTCCAGCATTTATCTTTAGAATAGTTTTATCATTTTTACAGAAGATGCTCTACATTACTGTAGGCACTCTGTAAAATAACAGCTTAGTATTATTTTATTATTTAACTTAACAGTAAAATCTCATACAGAGAAAAGCGCCTGCATCTATTTGTGTGGAAGCTGTTCATGCTAATCATTTTCCATAACTATAGCTTGCCATGTTCAAAGACATATACACACTGTTTAAACATACACATTCTATGCTATAATGTATAGCACTTGGTTAGAGTACTATTGCAGAGGAAGCGGTACAAAGCTATAGCGAGGTAATGAAAATCTCTTAACCTTTATTGAGCTGGTCTTTTTTATAAATTCCTTTTAATAAATATTTTAAATAGCAGAATTATCTGAAAAAGAAAACAATTTGCTTGACTTTTCTTACTGTGTGTTGTTCCTTGCTTTTGGCTTCACCTTTGGGTTGGAGGTGCTATATTCTAACAAATTCTGCTTTCTGTTTTAAGTCAGTCAGACTTTCCTCTGTTAACAACATAATTTTGTTTTGTTTTCTTTGCCCCCTTGTCCCCACTTCTCCAGCAAAGCAGTTGCTTCCTGTCAAACTATAATTATAAGTAATTCGTTTTTAACTGACTCTCCTGGTTATACGTATATACAGTACCAGTCAAAGGTTTGGACAAACTCGCCCACTCAATTAGTCATAGAAAATAAAAATCAAGTATATTTAAACAGATTTATTGCCATTTTCTCATCATTTCTATCCAATAAGTCACATATTTGCAAGCTCAGGTTCATGGCAATTCAAAATTCCAGTTTATAGAAGTTTAAAAAAGAAAGAAAGAAAAATTATATATCAGAAAGGACTCTGAAGAGACAAGAAAAGCATATATTTCTAATCCAATACGCACACCAACTGTTAATGGATAAGACACATGCAGAATGGCTGGCCGAAGGCTGGACAGTCCTGAGCCCCAAGGACCCCCAGAAGGCACCAGTTCCATCAAACTACCAGCTGATAACCTGCTTCAGCACAAAACTGAAACTCCTGTCAGGCATCATAGCAGTTAAGATGAACAGGCACATGGCTCAATACATGAGTGGGGCCCAGCAAGGAATTGGCAGAGATGCCAAAAGAGCAAATTATCAGCTACTGGTAGACAGAGCAGTCACTCGAGACTGTAAGACTAGACTGACCAACCTGGATTGATTACAAGAAAGCCTAGAGTATGACTCATTGCTACACATATATCCTGGAAGGCCTAGAATTATATAAGATCAACAGGACCCGAAGAGCCTTCACCAGGAACTCAGTGGTGATGTGGAACACAACACTAGAGGCTAATTTCAAGCCAATTGCATGCATCACCATCAACTGCTGGATTTACCAAGGAGATGTTCTGACCCCACTGCTGTTCTGCACAGGCCTGAACCCCCTCAGCCAGATTATTAGGACTGGCTATAGATACCAAGTACAGAATGGAGCAAATACTAGCCACCTCCTGCACATGGATGACATCAGGCTGTGTGCCAGGAGTGAATGTGACATCAATTCACTGATTCACACCACTAGGATATACAGCAATGACATTGGACTGTCATTAGGACAAGAGAAGTGCAGTAGGATGATGGAAGGTAGTCAGAACTGAGGAAATTGCACTACCAGAAGGCGACATTGCAGACAATGAGGACAGCCACAAGGACCTTAGTATCTCGTGGGCAAGTGAGAACCACAAAGAGGAAAGCTGCAGCTGCCAAGTATCTGCGCAGAGTAAGACAAGTCCCGAGGAGTCAGCTGAAGAACAAGATACCTGGGATAATTAGCTGGCCAAAGGAGGAGAATGAAGCCACTGACATCAAGACAATAAGGCTCCTTACCGTGCATCGATGGTTTCACCCCCAAATCCAACACCCTGAGACTGTATGCTAAGAAGAAGGAATGAGGCCGAGGACTAGTGAGTTCTGTCTTGGATGAAACAACAAAGATCTATGAGTACATCAGGAAGATAGCCACAATTGATCATTTGCGTTGTGAATTCCTCAGACAGCAGAAAGAAGAGGAGCAAGAACAGGACCCATTATGGAACGACGAATCCCTGCACGGCATGTACCACCTGCAGATAGAAGAAGTGACTGATACTGGTTTGTCCTACCAAAGGATGGACAAAGCTGGACAAAGATAGAAGACCTGTGCTTGGAGGACAAAGACCGCCTGTAGGGCAAGTGGGGAATCTTTTTACATATTTTATGTGTGTATGCAATCCAGTGACATTGTAATGGACTGACACCTGCAGCATGGGAACCGCTAAGCAGGGTGGGGCTGTTTTTCTACCCCAGCAGAACAGTTCTTGCTCATTGCAGAGAGGATCAGTCATACAGACCCCACCTGCCACGTCATAACATTTGTTGGTGTCTGTTTTTTTATCTGGCATAGGTACTTGCCAAAAGATATTTAGAGCTTACAATGTCTATCTGCTTGAATTAAGATGTTTGCATGTAGCCAGAACAATAAACAAATTAACTTATATCATCAAAAAAACATTCTCACAGCTTATAGAGTTTCACAGTGCAAAAAGAGAACTTAATATGAGCACTGCATGGTGGCCATGGGGAATCCATCCTGCCTGGATGTGAGGTATGCATTAGTTGTGAATGTGTTGAAAACTGCTTATCTGGATATCCTTCTATCTATTTGCAATGCACACAGTTACTCACAATTACTCATAACCTCAAATGACTGGTTTGACATTTTGGAACATGAGGCTCAAACAAAAAGTTCTATGACTCCTTCCACAAAAACCCAAAGCTTGACATAATGCATTTATTTTTCACATCTGCATCTCTGCACTGCTTTTAGCCCCCCTGCTACTATTAGACCACTCCAGTGAAGTAATGTTTTTACCACTCAGCGAGGTTTGCTCACTGTGCAAATTTGAGGTGGAAGCGGTGAAAGAGGTGACTTCCAGAAAGCAAAACAAGTGACGCCTAAGTGCTGGAAGAGTGATAGAGGTCCACAAAGACATGAATTCTGAAGCAGATCTCAGCAAAGTGTGAATTTTTATGAGCAGAACTGCTGCACATGTCATGCTGAGATGATGTAAAGATATGGAGCTTGAAGCCAGCAGCTGGATATCCCAAATGCTAAGTGCAGCATAGTTGATCCTTTTCTCAAGAACAATGCAAATGAGCATATTTCCAAACTTTTTCAAGTATTTTTTTTTGGGAGCTTCTCAGTTGTTGATCACATCCCATCCTCAGGAGTAGAGATGGGACAAAATAACAATATAGACAAAACCTGCTTCTTGTGATTAACCAAATATTGGCACCTGGTATGAATATTTTATTAAAGCATACAGGTGCTCGAAAGGGCATGGCGCTTCTTGGCACCTCATGGTGACACTTATCAAATGAGGTAAAACTGAATAACAGTTAACTTCCTGTGACCAGAACCACATGAACACACAATAGCGGAGAATGGGAAAAGTATTATCAGGAGTCATTGATTGTTATTAACAATAATAATCATTATCAGTCTCCATTTGAAACTTTTGAATGTCTCAAATAATCCCTAATTATGAATGCTGAAGACATGTTGAGAGCATTTGAATATATATATATGACTGTATATGATGAAGTGTTTGTGAATTGAACTTTTCCTCTGTTCTGTTCTGTGAACACACATGGAAACTTCTACATACAATCAACAAACCTTACAACAGCAGCCACACTTCCTACATTTAGCATAAGTGGCTGCAGTTAGTCATAGTACTTCATGCTGTGCTGGCTGCTGACTACACTGCTAAAACGGTGTGATTTATAGCTGGGGTTGTTTGCCATGAGGCAGGACACAACCCACCAGGAGCCTGGCTGGAGGAGCAAGTGGGTGGGAGAGACGGCAGGGGAGACTTTCCTTAACAGAATGATTAGTGTGTGTGATGCAATGCAATCCGGTCAACATGTCTCAGACACTGTAAAAATGATGATATTTAGGTCCTGGTACATGTGGAGGTACGTGTAGAACCACGTGTATGGATTTTTTTTAAAAAAGCATGTGACTGCTGGTATTCATCTGTATGCTTTAACAGCTATAACGTATGCAAATGATCATTAGTTTTCCTTCTGTGTCAAAAAAGTAGAAGCAAATTGCTAAATAAATAAACTTCGACCATTAAAATCTTTAAATACTCTGATGCAGCTACCTTCATATGCTTGGGAAAAACATCCGTGTGTGAAACCTACTGCATTCATTTCTGCACAGTTTACAAATCCTGTGGAAATCCTCCATAACTAACACTCTAAAAATGAACCCATCCAAATCCAAATGGTCTAAAGTTGAAAGTAGCCAGCAAAAAGTAAAGGACAGTAATTTGTAGAGCTGAAAGCTGGTCTGGTAAATCCATTTAAGTAACAAGAAACAGTTGCATCATTCTTGTATTTAGAATTAATTGTAGGTGTGTAGCGGTAATACACTACACTTTGAGTTCATACACACACAGCTGCTCCGATCCACTTCCAAATCATTTCAGCACATTGTGTTTTTGGCTAAACTCAACGTCTCCCAGGAGCCTCCTGACTTAAAGGGGCCAACGGTTTTCAGTAATAATCACCCAGCCACGGGAAACCTGTGATTTCTCCTTGATATCCTGCTTTTGACAGTGGGAATATAAATCAACCATAACCCTCAAAATGTATGTTATTTTTCATTCAGGCAAATTGGTAGTTTGGTTGAAAGCAAACAGGCTGCTCAGGCATCATTACAAATCTGAAACAAATCTCTGAAAAACATTACCAGTCATGAGGTCATCCATTTGTGTGCTGCATGTCACCGTGTTCCTGGAGTTGGGTGAGAGGAGGAGGACTGGGGCCAGATTTGGATTGATATGGAAAGACCATATGGAAAACATTTGGCGATCTGGTAATCTGATACTGAATCTGGGGTCAGCCTTTTAGTAGTTGGAGAGGTAAGGAACATCTCCATGACCTCTTGAGATGGGACATAAATATACATGTGTGCACGGACGCACACACGCGTACACACCAGTGTCTGCCCACATGCATGTGGTAGTGATCTGGAACCTTAATTAGCTGAGTATGGGGGTGGAAGGAAGGGGAGGGTGAAATTGGATGAGAGGTTCCTCTGATTGAGGGGGAAATGGGAAACAGGCTGGAACCAGTGTTACCCTTTAGCTTCCACACATGCACATATTTACACACACACACTCCCACAGAATGATTGTTACTGGATCAGTGATGAAATATCTTTGAGTTGGCCTACTGCTTGATGCAGATCTATCCCGTGTGATTAAGGGCTCCAGTCCCTCGATGCCAATATCAACTGGTCTGAAAAAAAAAAATTTCAGTGACTAATCTGATTTGTATTACTCACTCATGCTGCTGTTTTTGCAATCCAAAGCCACACTGATGACTCGTGCCATGAGCCAGATCCTGAACCTTTACCAGAATTTAAGAGCTGAAATTTTTATCTAGAGAATTACAACAAATAAGCAGGGAGAGGTCAGACCTTAACATGGCACAAGAATGGCAGTGGGGGCTTTTGGTGGTGAGTTTAACCAGTTTCAAGTTCCATATAAGCAATCATCATCACAATGAAGTGTCTTTGTGCATTACAGAGATCCCTTCCAGCACTGCTCATGTTGCTCTGCAGTCAGACCTGTAATTGTGCTTTTGTGCTTGGACAGGCAAAAGCATAACATGTGTCCTCAACTACAGCATGCAGCGTTCTGAAGGTTTAATAACTATCAACTGTAGGGCATTCGTGAACAACGATAGGCTCCACCCCTCCTGAAAAGGATAAATGGAAGAAAATGGATGGATAGATGCTTTTTAGAGGTAGTCACATAACATGGAAAAAAGAATTGGCACATCATCATAATGTGACAGATGAGGTACAGATTATGGTGGCTCGATGGTGTAGTGGTTAACATTGCCTATGGCCTCAGTCACATAGACCTAGACCTAGTTTCACCGACCTCCCGGGAACCTATGTTCATAAGGAAAAATGGTCAGTGTTGCTAGGTGAAATTGGTCGCAAAGAGGATGCTGCACCAAAAGCTTCCTTGTGATTGCTTTTGTTGCCTGCATATTGCTATAGTCACCTGCAGTTTGTGCCTAACTGCTGTAAACCGACATTTCAAAAGGTATAAACTACTTGAGACTGCAGCAACCTGCTAGGGACCACAGCAATCGCAAGGAGGTTTTTGGTGCAACACCATGTACCTCTTTTGCGACCAATTTCACACCAGTGACAGCCAGCAACTTTCAGGAACGGCTTGCCAACTGGTCACGAAATACACCTTTTTCTTTAGACACTGGTGGTTTCAGGGCCTTTGTGACAGGTGGTTCAAAAAATGGGGGAGACACAAACTCAGCCTCAGGGAGTCACAAGCTGGTCTATTCCTAGATTAAAAATGCTAAATGCATGTGGGAAATTCAACCTACTAGCACACTGGGGCTTAAGGGGTTTGATGCTGTTACTCTATTCAGCAAGCACTTTCTTCCAGGGACAATGAGCAGGCTCCATGCATCTAAAACCTCAAGTGTCATCCTCAAGATCGAATGAACCCAAAGTAGACAAATCCCCAGCTTAATGCTCTCCACATAAAACAAAACCCATTTCCCAGGGGACAGATCAGCAGCACCACTGAATCATCCGGGTAAACCAGGCTTAGGATGGGTTGCTTCCAGGCATGGCGTGCACTAAATCTCACAAGATGTGACCAGCTCAGAGGTAAACTCCCATATGCATTTATGCTCACTAATGCAGGCAGGACTTTCTTGTCACAAATAGGCAGCTATAATATGCACTCAATCACCATCATGATGCCCACACAGACAGCATTCTTATGCTGTAAATATAACTACCCATCAGCCTGCAATAGAAGCACAAGGGCACCCTAAAACTCCAATTACCACCACACACTCTGCTTTTGACCTTTTTGTATTGCCCCGTGAGAAGATTTGAGGATGTTTTTTACTGCTGTACTAGAGGGAAGAAGTCAATTAAGACTCCTGTTGATGCATTTTTACTTTTCCCATTTACTCCCGGCAGCCACATGTCTGTCACACATGATTGGCAGACAGGAGCTTTTATCTGTTTGTATAGCTGAATGGTTGTATAGCTTTTGGCCTTTCTCACTAGACTAGCTACACAGGGTCAAATAATGTCTAATTTGGTAGCTCTGTTCAACACTTAATTGCCTTTTACTGACTTTGGTACAGTCTGACTGCGTGGGACAAAATCTGTCACTTCACTGTGTTGTAAAGGTTTTTTTTGTCTGCATGTTCCTATTCAACATTCAACATAATATATAGCTGTGGATCTGAATACCAAGCGACCGAGTGAAAGCTTCGTGTCCACTAACTGTCACACTTTTAGGAACTTCTTTGCAGTTTGGCACAAATCTTTGTTTTGAAAGCCTAAAAATGTCAGAGGCCATTTATCCCTTCAGAAAAACACACATTCAGTTGAATAACCATAAAACATGTAAAACTATTCAACAGAACAGAATGCCATATATCTTTTTGCCATAATTAAGTGCACATTAATACTATTTTAATATTATTTCAGTCACTGTTTTATTTCCTTTTTAAAAGGATAGTTTCCTTTACTTTGACTTGGGTTTGCCTGCATTGTGAGTTTGCAGGTAACTCATTGCGCCTAATTAAATACATAACGATAAAAGTGGAGATCATTAATAATTGAGCTACAGAACAAAACCTGAATGTAAAAACATTAAAATCCTCCTTTAACTGAACAGGGCCCTCCCTGGTATTGTTGCAAACTATTTTACAAACCTCTGAACATCTGCTATAAAGAACAAACATTACAATTAATCTAGAACATAACTCAATAACTCCTCTTATATTTGTCAGACACCTGCTCATTCAGCTTAAACAATAAAGCCTAATTAATGTCTCCATGTTTCAGTAATTGAAACATTTGCTAGCATGAGCCGCTTCATTCAGTATATTATCTACATGTCAGACTGGGCTCCAAGGGGCCAAACAGGAAGTGAGAGCAACCCATAGCGATTTATGATAGTGATAACAGACTGTGCCACGTTGGTTGATTAGCATTATGTGTTACATGTTTATACTGTATATGCTACACATGACTTGTTTTGCATATATGATTTGAGCAGTGTTTTGTGTGTTGTGTTTCTTAGGAGGGAGTTATGTATCCATTTTATACCCACATCCAGTTTGTAGCCAGAAAAAAGGAAGAAAAACAAGGGAGGATGAGGAAAAGAAAAAAGCCTTTTTTTCTCCTGAAGGATGAGTAAGGCAGAATCCAGCAACCGATTCATTGTGACATGCTGGCAATGAGTGAGCGAGGGCTGATTTACAGATATAATGACATCATAATTACTGGGAATGGTGGTAAATTACAAGGTCCTAAAATCCCTAGAAAAGGAAGGGGGAAGCTCAGCCTTACGCAAACTTTCCTTTTTTCTTTTTCACGGCCTTACTTATCTGTCATGGACCGCAGTGTAGCAGACAGGATTGAGACCCCAATGCCGGAGTCAGGAGACAGGCCTGGAAGTCAGAAACTCAGCTTTATTTGTTGGCAACTCACAAATCACGGAGCAGGTCAGGAGCTAAACAAACTGAAAACAAGGACTCTCGGAGAACACACAGACGAGAGAGCACACAGCATGAGGGGGAGTGGACGCCACAAAGGACAAGGAGAGACTCAGACATAAATACACACTAGGTAATGAGGGAGATAAGACACACCAGGGAACTCACCAAACGGATCTTGTATCGGCTAAAAGGAAATAAAGACTCACAGGCCCTAAGAAATAACAGAAAACCAAACAACGATACAGAATATAGTACCATAATATAAAGATACAAAACTTGCACTTGGCTTCAAATCTCTGCTTTCTGCTTTTGGAATTGAAGACATGCAATTTAGATGCATTGAGTAACTTTGAATTCTAATATTTTTCAAAAGTATTAACACTTACTGTAATTACTCGACTACAACTTTACAGAAGTGGCTTAGAAAGGCAGTTTGTTTGTCCTACTAAAACATGCAGACCATGTGTATGCCTTCATGGCACTGATATTCCCTGACAGCAGTGGCCTCTTTCAGCAGGATAATGAACCCTGCCACACTATTGTTTAGTGTTAAACTGTTTAGGAATTATTTAAAGAGTTCACTGTGTTTAAGGTGACTCGGCCTCCAAATTTCCAAGATCTAAATCCGTCCAAAGACTTTGTGGGTGTGAAAAACATTTATCTGATCCATTAAATCCCCCTCATATTATACAGGACTTGCTGCGGGATCTGCTGCGTCATCTCTGTGCCTGATTCCTCTGGGCTGCGTGCACAGATCTTGTGGAGTATATGCAGCAATGAATCAGAAGAGATTTGGTGGCACAAGGGGACCCTACACAGCATTAGACAGGTAGCTTTAATGTTGTGGCTGATCAGTATACAACACATAGACACATCGCAATTTATTTCAGCAGAATCTCATCTTCCTAATAACAGCACTGAATAGAGTTTGTATAGGATTTGCAGGTATCGAAACATCGCTGAGAAGAGCTTTAAAAGCATTTATGAAAAGGCAATTTGAGACAATCATCTTCTTGGGCATCATTAGAGATCTCAAAGTTCTGCCACCCGGCACTGAGCTGTTTATTCTTGCTTCAGTGCAAAAGGTTTGAAAGTTCCATTTAATGTCCACATAAATGTGAACAAAAGGTTATGAAACATGTTTCTTTTTATATCACACATTTTCCTGGGGAGGCACCACCAGTCCTGTTTGTGAAGACTGACCACTGAGTCTGAGCACAGCTGGAAAACCCCCGGCTGAAACCAACGTTCCCGATGACCCTCACAAAAGCTTCTGTTCAGACACTGCCCGTGGTGATAAAGTGGGTGGCGGAACACAGTCAGAGCGTGCGTGTCAAAGCAGGTCATTCAGTGTTGGCGTGGGACAAATCGTCATTTACTGCCCCGACGCAGCTGCCATCTGTTGGTGCTTTACAGGATTACAATTTGAATGTTTAAATAAAAAAAATTATATGTATATTATATATAAATAAAGACTCAGCTGAGTTACAAAAATACTTTCCAACAAATTAATCTTTATTTGAATTAATATTGAATTAATAATCAGAAATGAATGATTAAGTTACAGAAATATTTTAAATATATTTATCAATTTAATTTCACAATCATTTGTTGCATGGAAATTCAAGGTGTAACCTTCATTTAAGTGCAATTACTTTCAATATAGTGCCTCAAATTTCAATACAATTAGAGCCAAATGTGAATTTACATCCACATTTCAATTTTTTAAGAACATTAGAACTTTAGAACTTGATGGGACCATTTTAGCGGTAATAATGGTCATGCCATAATTTAACTTTAAGTCCATGTCAAGCTTTCATTCTTACCCAGCTGGAATCGCTTTCACCTCCCACTTTACCTGTAACACTTTTACATTTTACCTGCTTATCTTACACAATCTGATAGAGTTACTGTGTGTAGAGTGAGCAGCTTCAAACACAATGAGGAAGGATGAGAGGTGCAACAGAGAAATAAACAGTGTCTTGAATTTCTCAGCTGAACACCTGTCTGTGGTGACGGGTCATCGGGTGTGTGTGTGTGTGTGCGTGTGGACCTGGTGTCTACATAGCCCGTTCTCAAAGCGGAACTTCAACAATGTGACTGTGTCAACACAAATGCCACTCTGCTTCTCTCCTCCTGGCTTAATGTCTAAAGGTAGAGGAGACAGTGTGGAGGCCCGAGCTGTAGATTCCTTTATCTTCTTTTACTGTGCTGTTTTGCTTGTTTGTTTCTTTCTTCTTCGTTTGACCTGCAAAGATAGAACAGTGGTCAAAAGAAAATACAGCCATACAGCAAGTTACGACTAATTAATAAAATATATAATAAACACAGAGTTCTCTAACAGGGATGCTGTGAGATGCTTAAAGCTCTGACCTGCAGTCTCAATCTCAGCTAAACATTTTCTTTAGTTTGGAAAAGAAGCCTCCCTCCTCCTCTTTCTCCTTCTGCTTATCCTGCCCCTCCTCTGATGTGGTTGACTTGGTACTGGTGGCTGATGTGCTGCTGCCCCCTCCTGGACAAAAACATGCACTTCATCCAGTGAGTGCAGAAGGACTTGGCTACCTGTGTTTATGACTGTGACTGCAGATTATTGTGAAATGTTTGAATGGTGGAGCTGAGCTCTAGTTCTGACCTCCTGAAGGACTGACGCCGTTGACATTCCCCTGAATATCCGTCTCTTCTTCTGCATAACTCAGCAGCAGAGAGCGCTGCCTTCGAGTTAACTTCCTGCAGTAAAGAGAGCACAATTGGTGAATAGAATTATGTGATTATTACCAATTCATGAAATCATAAAACTGAAAACAGAAAAGGGTTTTTTTTGTCTGTCTAAGCCTTGCACTGAAACTATTTTTATGTTGCTTACAGGGAGGATTTTTTTAAAAAAAATCTGGAGCTTTGTGGATTTAAATAATGTTTAAGTGACTGGAAAATCCACAATGAATGAACCACGTGTTTTCAAAAATTCAGTCGCATGTTTCTATAATACATTAAAAATGATGCCAAAATAAACTGCCAAAAGCATTGACCTTACTTCAGGGTTCGTTCGTACACCTTTTCCAGGATCAAATTCAAGCATTTTTGAGCACTTTCAAGGTCCAATTTCAAGATTTTCCAGCACATTAAGGGGTCATTCTTCTTCAGATGTTCTTCCCCAAAAGTGTACAAAGAAAATGTTGATCTTTTTTCCATGAGATTTAAATTCACCGGGTTCTTTGGTATTTTAATGTAATGGAAGTATATAAACACTACCTGGTGTTAAAGAGTTCTGGAAATCTTGGTATCAACTATTGTACTGCACTGCATGAATGCAAAATGTACACGCTGCCACACTGTACACAGTGGCAGTGGAGCAATTGTCATCTGAATAGCCAGTCTTGTGCCAAAAAGTGATTGTCTGCCAGAAAGTGATTTCTGGTATTTGCCAGAAAAGGACTGCCTGTATTTAAACTGTTGTTATCTATAATTTGTGAAACATATGTCAAACACATCTCTAATGAATGATATAAAGTAATTTTGAGCAAAAAGAAAGAGAAATCTGGCCAAGAGGGCAGCAGAAATCACAACAAATATAACATTAATGTCTATAAAGTTATTTTAAGTGACTAAAGAGGACTGGATTGATTATAATGTAGGTGCGATAATGCAGAGCCATAAAGACATTTAAAAAACAGGTAATTTCTTCATTTTATAAATAAGCCATTGATAAATCCTACTGACTATATTCACCAATATAACCACAGAACTTACACATAAAAGCACATACAAAAATTGGAAATCACTTTGTGGCAGACGATCACGTTTCGACACACCGGCCGCCAATCACCGGATTACGCACACATATCCGGGCCAGCATTGAAGAAAACACGTCAGGAACGCGCAGAATTAATGTACATACCTTCTGAATAAACGCCTTCATCGTTTTCTGCGGTTTACTGCGTACGGTTTCCATTTTTGATTCAGCTTTTTGGAACAATACTTCCATTGCCTCATTGAATTTATCCCGGACGGCTTTGGCTGCTTTGCACACC